>WPIO01000023.1:5725000-5765000 GCA_009760855.2 Cristatella mucedo
ATCAAAGAGTTAAACTAGCTTTCAACCCAAGCAGTGAATAAAATTCAAATTTAGGTCACTAACTGATAAGTGTCTTAAGTCCCGTGCTCCCACCTACCTACACGAAATGCTTCATTCATCTAACCAACCTCAAATCCTTTGCAGATCGTATCTCCAGTTTGATTGCTTGTGAGTGATGGAACTCACTTTCTTGTGGCATCACGAGATCTCTTCGTAGCAGTTGCTCTTCCCGTCTGTGTGAATTCTCTTTGTTACTTATACTTGCTGAAAGTATGCGTGTTATAAATAACCAATTAGCACACTTCCTTTCCGGCACATTTAGCGTGTCTATAAAAAGCTTTAGTTTATTGTGGTACTATTTAAATGTGCATTATTATTATTTTTTGAATGTATTGGTCATTGTAAGCTCTCGACACACTTTGCACACTAAAGACATTTGGATGGATTTATGATGTGTACATTGAATGGCATAACGATATATGATTCCATTTGATTTGGTGCCTCAACCTAGCATCCTTGCCGTCCTTTGACCCTCACCTGACAGTCCAAAATTGTAATCATTAATTTTGTTTTCCGGACCGGGCAGACCACCTACCTCGTTCTTCCCTTGTCTGGCCGCTCGTAGGGTGTAAGGTTTAGGGTTTAGGGCTTGTCTTGAGAACAGGCCAAGTATTGTAGTAATTCTAGTACAGATAGAGGCAGGCAGAAAGAAAAATCGCCAAAAAAGGAACTGCTTGTTCTGAAATCAACAGCGCCGACTTTCCCTGGGGGTCCAGTCATCCTTCAACTTTTCTTTATTCGAACCCGTCACCATTCCAGTGGTGATAGTGAGAGGTGCCTTCTTGTACCTTACTTGTACAAAGTACTTTCCCAGAACCCGTTCTGCGAAAGGGAGACGATGCAAAAACAATGCTTACGTTAAGCTAAATGGCCAGCACCTTATTGGTCACTGGCTCACAAATGAAAGTCAGCAAGCAGACATGGGAATCGCTTCAATTTCTAAAAGAAAATGGCGAATGATTGCACCCTTAACTGACGCAGTCATATATGGATTCTAAAACAAGCTAAGCGATCAAATGACTGTCAGTAGCTAGTGCCTTGCTTATGGCTGTAATGTTTGCAAGCCGGCAACTGGCTTGGAATGAAGCATGTCAGCTCCTCCAATCTGTCTAATAATTGACTAAGCTTGCACTGGGGACCCATTGCATCAGTGCTGGCTAGTTGCTGAAAATGCTGCTGCCTAGAAATGCTGCGTCTATGAGGTTCTAATACACCTGGTGCAATGCAGCTGGTTTGAGGACTACTTGGTTGTGTTCAATCTACAGACAGATGATGTACGAGTGAGCAAAAGCAGGAGGAGAATAGTATACGTCATCGGGCAATAGTTATACGTCAAAAACAATGCTAGCTATGCGGTCATGCTACCCCTGCCTCAAGAAAAGAGACATCTAATAGGGGAAGTCGCACTCAGTGGCACTCAGGGGATTTAACTATGTCTGGTTTTGAGAGATAACCCTAGAACGTCAATGGTGAATGTCTTCAGAGAGAGAGAGAGAGAGAGAGAGAGAGAGCCGTATGGAGCAAGTACGCACAGCTCGACACTCGCAGCTAGAGTTTAGAATACAATAATCGCATCACCGATATGGACAGCCACACATGTTAAATCGCTCGATACAGTTTGACAGACTGGATGCTTGGGAACACACCCGGGGCTTAGCAAAATCAATACGCAAGTGCACTCGTAAGTAATGCAGTGGTGAATGCAGGCAAAAGTCTCAAAGCTATAAATCAATGATTGGCGTGCTCTTGCTCTCACTTAAGAGAGGAGGCTGTTTTCTGTGGCTATTTCTGGATACTTGCTGCTTGACTATCAGACCCGAAGTCCAGTGGGCATCAGCTTAATATGCTGTAACACGAAGCAGCAAGGACTAAGTAGTGTGACCTTGACCTTCACAGAGTGCTCCCAATATAGAGCTCGAAATGAATCTGACCTTGACCATTACCGATATCTAATTGTAGCAAGGATGTGTGGTGAGACTAGTTTCCTTAGTTTCGTGCCCAGTCGAGTGGAGTGTTTGTTCACATTCACGTTCTGTGTAACGCTGCAAAAATTTAGGCCTGCTTAGACAAGAATACCACACCCATGTTGTTCCATGCATTTTCGAAGCTTTGTCTTGGTTTTGGTAACTACTAGCAGATCTTCCGGCGGGTGCAATAAGGCACTTAGAGTTGGTAAAACCTCTGCTTCTAGGCTTATCTGTCGTTAACCTCACAACTGCCACACTAGAGCCCGAAAACTTGAGCACCGTCCATCCAGTCTCCCTTCTACTGTTCCAATCAAAGACATTGGAATGAGTCATGGCAGACCAGCTGAACTTGTATATTGAAACTTCAAAACTTGTTAGTAAGTTCCAGTCTGCTTTTAAAGCCAATCTTTCCACAGAGCTTGCATTGCTTCGCTTATTTAACGACCTACTTATGAATTCAGACTTAAGTAGAGTATCTCTACTTGTTTTGCTCGATTTTGGGCAGCTTTTGATACTATTGATCACCAAGTTTTTCTTGAGCGCTTCTCATCTTGCCTGGGCATCACTGGCATTAAATTGCAATAGTTCAGGTCCTATCTCAGTGTGAGACTCCGTGATATTGTTGTGAATGGATAATGATCATTCGAGGAACCTCTGAAATACGGGGTATCTCAGGACTTTGTGCTTGATCTCGTTCTTTCGCGGTTTATACTCTCCCTCTAGCCAATGTGATTGCCAGGCACAATCTAGGCTTTCACTTCTATGCGGATGACACTCAGTTGTACCTTTGCTTCGATCCCTTCCAGCACATCAAATTCTCTCAACTCTCTTGCTAAATGCATTGATGACATGCGCATATGGATGGCGACAAATTTTTCTTAAATTAAATTATGCTAGAACCAACTTACTATATATGGGCAAACCAAGTGTCATTCGGAAATTGGAAAACCTGGTGCTCAAAATTGACTGGGCCAGCATATTTCCTGTTGAATCTGCACAAAATCTAGGCGTCCTGTCCCAAAAGTGACCTTTCATTAGAGACCACATCAGCTCCTCAGTCAAGTCTGCCTCCTTTAAGCTACATAGCATTGCTAAAATTCGGGCTTGTTTAGTCCGGGATGCCACATCTAAATATGTCCATGCATTTGTGACATCCCGTGTAGACTTCTGCGACTCAATGTTTGATGGTCAACCGGCCTGTACAATTATGTGCTTACAGCTTGTGCAAAACTCTGCAACTAGGCTTGCCTGTCGCTAGCATCGCAGTCACCATATCAAACCACTTCTCGCCGACCTGTACTGGCTTCCAGTCAAGCAACGCACCGGCTTCATGTTTGTGTAACTTACTTTTAGGTCTTTTAATTCTTTGGCTTGAGCCACCTATCAGATCTACTGCCCCACTAGGCTAAGCATCGTACCATCCATTTTTTGGAATCTGGTGATTTACCTGTATCTCGTACGAACCTCAAATCCTTTACAGACCGTGCCTTTAGTTTGCATTCTCCCAAAGTCTGGAACTCACTTCGACTGGCATCACGGTATCCCCTGACTTGACCATATTTAAAAAGAAACTGAAAACGCGTCTATTTACCGCAGTATTTAGTGGGTCCGTGTGATTCGTCATTTGTGTGCTTATACTAGATGACACTAACCAGATTTACATTCTGACCCTGTGCGTGTCACCTCTAACCATATTATGCTTATTCATTAAGCATGCTACCGATAACCTTTCGATCATGCTTCCTTTACAGCCAGCAAATGTAAGATGCCTAGGATAGGATTGAGTTCTCTGTGGGGGCTATAAAAATGTATTATTATTGTTATTATTATTATTATTCTTTTTATTACTCACCAATCTGCACCAAGCGCCTATCAAGCAGGGTATCAGCTTCAAGATTCCCATCACTCACCATTACGCCCGTCCATTTGCTTGCACCGACCTTATCTATCTGAATTAGTTTTATGTCAGGCATCTCGTCTCACCATCTGCTTTTCTCACTCTGGACGATTGATTTCGCCTCTGCACTCAAATCTCTCCGGAGATCATTCCTTCCATTAATATACTCCCAAAGCTTAAAAGTCCTTACCAACTGACATTAAGTCATCTCCTATTTTAACAACATTCAAAAAGCAGCTAGAAGCCTACCTGTGCCTCACAGCATTTGCTTGGTCCGTATGAATTGTCGTCTACATGCTCATTCGTTTTTACACTGGGTATTTTATCACTAACCAATTGATATGCATCTTTTGACACACACGCAAAGTACCTAGGAAGAGATTTAGTTCTCTAGGGCTCTACATATTGACCTCATTTTATTGCTACTATTTTTATATCTACATCCCACTGGAGAGAATTCGCACGTACTGGGATGTGCAGTGCGTGCAGCTTTATACACCGAAATTCTTAGCTGCTGCATTTTTTGCCAGCTCTCCAGTGTGCCAAGGCGTGCTTGCCACACGGTCTCATCCAGTCACTATTCTGCCTAATGGTGTCATCCTGCCTAGACAAATCCTATGAAGCCGGAAGCAGTATCGCACGCTCTTGTGTACTTGCATCGCTTGTGTCTCGTTGCAAACTTCAAATCACCCTGAGTCAACCACTAGTGCGTGTGTGCATGCCTTCGTTTGTAATGGGGCTACACACTTTTAGCGTGGGTACTGCTACTGAGCACTGCTGCTCTGAACGGTGCACTTCCAAGCTGGAGCCGTTGCAGAAGGCAGAAGGCAACCTGCAATTCTCCTTCTTGTTGGATTAGCCACGGCACTGCTACCTGCAATTCTCCTTCTTGTTGGATTAGCCACGGCACTGCTACCTGCAATTCTCCTTCTTGTTGGATTAGCCACGGCACTGCTACCTGCAATTCTCCTTCTTGTTAGATTAGCCACGGCACTGCTACCTGCAATTCTCCCTCACCAGAACTGGTTCCAATATGCTGGGTCGACACCCTGAGCACACGCCATACAAATACCAATGGCCACCCAATGGCTTCGTCTGACATCCTGATTTGTGGACCACTCGTCCCGCCATGAAAATGCTGCTGGTATCTGCTTTGTCTGGTTTGAGGCTCTAGCTGCAGGCCGGTCTAGAACGATCTTCTTTATACGTTTGCAATATTACCATGCGACCGATCTAGACGGTGGGTGCAGGTTTTATTACAGTACAATCAAGGCATAAGTTGCTATGATTTTGGCTGAGAGTAACCACATTTTTATCTATCGCAGTCCAACATTCTGTGATCATCTGAACTCGTGCGGTTAGTAAGGAGACAGTTTTAGCGATTCGCTTAGCTTTGGCGACTCCGCTAGGTTTGTGCCACTCCGGGCAAGCACTATTGCCGTATTACAATTGATATTTAGTTTTAGTTTTTCGGTCGCTACTGGACGATTTTCTGGAGGCCGCTGTAGTCGGGTTGCCCTCACTTGGTGCCATCTAATACTGGTTACAAGGCAAATCTTTCCCTTTGAATCTGTAAGGTTGTGTAAAGTAATCGTGCTTCTCAGCGATCTGGATCTTCAGCGGATTAGCATCGGTTACGAATGCAACAGCAGCTGTGTGAACTGATAACATTGAGTTCACCAAAGCGTCTGCAGCTCAAGACTGTGTACACAATGTACTGCACTTCGCGCTTTGCTCATTGCTTAGCCTTTCGCGGTGCACAGCTCATTGGTTAGCCTCACTCTTGGCCACATTGTGCAGCCAGATGACTTCGGCCTGACTGTACTTATTCGGGCCTCAGAATGTGAACGACTTCGCAGATTCGGTTGGCCTGGCAATATCTCATCAGTACAGGGACTGAGTATCTCCGTGTTGTTGAGTTATTAAGCTACAATCCAATCAAAACCTAACAGCTTTTTGGGTTTTTCTGTCGACATCCAAGAACACTCTTTAACAAAAATGTTATCTTTCTGTAGTAAGTGATATTTTGTATTTGCTCGTGCTTTAGAATAATAGAAAATGATCATTGTTCCCTGTAGACTACGAGCTTATGATCAGAACAGTGATTAACTCAACATGAACCCATTTCCGATGAAAAAAGTGACACACTCACCTCTTGAGGTTCACATTTCGCCAGAAATAATAGCAAATGTGTCAAAATTAACACGTATTTACCCCGAGGTTTGAAAAAATGTGGTGACATTTTCTGATCTGCTACTTTCATAATTTTATACAACTACTCGTACTCCTTTTGTGTAGGTGTCAGAAGCACAGCGTGCAACTTGGTAAGAGTAAGGTCTCTGATCAGATAAATGAGGTGTTTCTGGCAGAGCAAGTACGGTTTTCCCTCTTTAATCACATTCATTCAAATTTATCTGAATATGCTGAAGATGGTGGCTGCTACCTCTGCGAATGGGATGGGGTGCTTAGGGCAGTGGGATACTGGGGCTACGGATGAAGTAGTGCTCGGGCACATGACGGGATGCCCGCTTTGTCATTTCAACGTTTGTAAGCGTCCACAGTGCATAAGTGGCAGTTTCGCGGTCAATCGGCTCCCATCGAGCCCTTGGGATATTCATCTGTATTTTCAACTGTGTGTCTTCTTTTCCCCCTGAACTAACCTACAAAGTTTCACAATATCAATTGAAAAAGGTAAATCATCCATTGCCTAATTTCTCTCTAGTCAGTAGCAATTGTTCATCTTACCTTAAGAAGTTCTCTTTCAGTTTTCGCGTGCGAAATGAAGTGTTCAGGGCCTGTCTTGACCCCGATGGGTTTGACGAAGTATGCTTTGCAGTCCTGGACAAGTCCCTCCACTCGCTGCAGCAGCCTTTCTAGACTCCCCTGGAAAAAAGAAACGTGTAGAAGCTGAGCCCCGAATTCGAGCTAGCTCACAGGTCGCTCTCTGGCCCGGAAGTACATCCATGGAAGTCGGACAGTCACCTGGACAGCACGCGCTGCCGGGCTTTCTGACCGGCGGCTAAATGTTTGGTCGACTGTGCACGTACGACGCGATCGCTGTCTTAGGCTAAAGCAAAGAGGAACAACGTGGCTCAATGCTGTGCATGCGTAATCGTTGCATCCTGACACCGAGAATATATAAACAGTATAGTAATTACAAACGCACACATTCATTTAAGCATTTAAGCAGTCCGCCGAGACTCGGCTCGAACAAGTAATTGGGAGTGTAAAGCCGTAACTTCGAAGTGTAAAGCCTCGACTTCGAAGTGTAAAGCCTCGACTTCGAAGCTCCGCGTTGAACGACGAACGAAAATCAGTCTCGCAGCTCAAGTGGTAAAATATTGGACCGCTAACCAACCGGTTAGAGGATCGTTCCCCGATAGAGGCGCAATTGATTTTTTACCGCTCACTCACTCCTACTGCATACGGCTTTCGGTCGTACTGCGTTTTGAAATTAATGCTTAGGCGACTAACCCGTAGGTCGGCGCTGCTTAGCAGCCTATGAAAGCTTTTTAACAGTGTACGCTTTCTTGCAGTTCTTTAGCAAGTTTTCTAGAAACCTTTGGCGCCCTCGCATACAAGAGGGCGACCAGAAAGTAAAGCTCGGTTGTAACTACCGAGGTCAAGATGAATGCAGTCGATGACCGAAGTTCTGGATTCAAGCCCCACGGTACATGTGAAGTGCCTGAATAGAGACTCAGTTCTCTTAGGACCATATGCATATGAATTTTTTATTTTATTTTGTTTTATTTAAAGCGCTGAAGAGACTTCGTGCGGAATGCCTTGTTAGCGTCCCTCTAGTGGCCCGGTGGCGCCCTCTGGTGACACTGACTTCGTAGGTGGCGCCCTCTAGAGGGATGATAGACTTCGTAGTTGCGCATCAATGGTGTGCCATCCTCACCCGGCGCAGGCTTGCGTAGCCCTCCCTACCCCAAGAGAATATGATTGCTTTTTCAAAGAGTAATTATAGTCTTCTCTTGAAGCCGACTTTGATTTCGCTCGCCGAGCGAGCGCCGTCCAGCAAGGCTCTACGGTCCGTCTGTGTGGGGGGGTTAAACCTCGTTTTGGTAGAGCTCGAATCTCCCGAAGCCGAAGAAGCGTCTCCCGGAAGCCTCGACTCTAAACTCGACTCGAAAGACCGAGGACCGCCGGTACTTCCGAGTGGGAGAGAGCGCAGCAGCTGTGCTTTCTAAGGGTCGACGACCGGCAGGGTGATGCAGCTCCAGCCGAAAATAGCCGCCCCGACGCGGTTCGAAGTTGAGCACCGAAGGCTCGTGGTGCGGCTGGAATGCTGCACAGTGTCCGGACACGCACTTATTTGCATCCCGCCCATTCTGAGAGAGAGAGAGAGAGAGAGAGATTGCCGCTCTGCGCCGCCAAAGACGCGCAGCCAGTGCAGAAACCTCTTTAGAGCCCATTCTCGTTAAAGGAAGTGAATCCACATCTTGGAAAGCCAGAAGTCATGCGCCGAAAGGGCACCGCTTTGCACGCTTATTTTGACATGTCTTGAAAAAATTAATTACCCTATATTGCGAGCAAAGTTTGGAGCAAACTTTAAAAAGTTGCATCCACTCTGAAAACCAACCCTTGACCTATAGGCGAAACTGCAACCGCTCTGGCAACCCTTTTAGTCTCAACAAAAAAAAAATTTGTTTCACGCAGGAGAAATGCGTTGAAGCGGCACAAAAACTAGAGCGTTTCTTGCCCCTCTCTCTCTCTTTCCCTCTCTGTCTGGTAAAAATAAATCTATAATTCATTTGTATAGCGCCCTAAGAGAACGCAATCTCTATTCAGGCGCTTCACCTATCCTACGGGGCTCGAGCCCACGATCTCGGTCGGAGCGAGCACCTTTACCAATGAACCAAAACAGCGGCGCAGCAACTTCGTGGAAGCCCGGTAGCCATCCGGGAAGGGCTGCACGAAGCAGTTGAATCGGCAGATCTTAATCTGGTGAGCCCAACCTCCACGCACGACCCAGGCCGAGCGGCGTTCAAGTCCTGCACGCAGTTCTACCTTCGCTCGCAGAGAGCCAGTGATCGAAAATGGCGACGCTCGGCCGCTGCTGCATGAATAGCGGCCGAATGGTTAAATCGGATGCTCGTTGTTCTACTTTTATCTGGGTTCCAGCGGGTCTACTGGGGGAGGGGCAGATCTCTGTATTCGAGAGGGGGAGCTGGACCGGCTGTAGCATCGGTGGGGGGCCGCCCGCCCCTTCAGTCAGACGTTTCAGCCGGTCTGTTTCAGCCCCCCCCCAGCCCCGTCTCCGGCCCACGCCCTTGCGTGACGTACTCGAGAGAGCGCTCAGGTTCGCTGCCAACGAACCTGAGTTGAGGGAAGGACGGCAGCTGCTTGCTCGCAGGCTGCTGCCGTCAGAGGCAGGAACATATGGCGGCGGTGGCTGAGGTCGGGGCGGGGCTGAGAGCTCACATCGTTCAGCCGCTCAGCCAGCCGTTCAACATTCTGCTCATGAAACGAATGCTCCTGCATTCCACGCCCACATCCGACTGCTCTGTTCAAGCAGCGACTTGGTCTCGAAACAAATTGGTGCAGCCGTGCAGCTTCGCGTGCGTGCCTTGCGCGGGGCTGCGGCCACGCCAGCACAGTGCTGGCCCTCTCCGCCATCTTCGGCATCTTCAGTGCCCAGAGAAATGCTCAGCTGACTCGAGACTACTCCGGCAGTGCCTCTCAGGGTGATGGCGAGGGGTCGATAGGGCTGGGGACCCGTTATGCTATCCCCCCCGACCCGGTACAGATTTATTTGCTTCGCCCCACGTGCTGAGCACACGCCGAGCAATCGCTCAATCGCTTCGCTGGCTGGGCTGCCGCAGCTGCAGGCGGCCAAGACTTCTATCACGTCTCCCTGCTGCGACTCGGCGAAGCCGCAATGACAAAAAGCCGGTATTTCTCTGTTGAGTTTTCTTTCTTTATCGAACTCAAAGTCTTCCTAGCCTTCGGTTCGCATCCGGTAGACTTCATCTCAGGCGACAGAAAGAAACGGCCGGAGGGTAGATATCGCTGCGTAATTATTTTTGGAAGCGATTTCCTCAGCCTAGGACGTGCAGAGCAAAAGCTTCTGTCGCCAGCAGTCTTAAAGAGGATGAATGGAACGGCTTCAGCAGGCAGACTGGCCGAACCAGAGAGAGAGAGAGAGAGAGAGAGAGAGAGAGAGAGAGAGAGAGAGAGAGAGAGAGAGAGAGAGAGAGAGAGAGAGAGAGAGAGAGAGAGAGAGAGAGAGGTAGACAGACAGAGAGACAGAGACAGAGACAGCGAGAGACAGAGAGACAGTGACAGAGAGAGACAGAGATACAGAGAGAGACATAGACAGGGAGACAGAAACAGAGAGAAAGAGCGAGAGACAGAGGGATACAGCGAGAGAGAGGGACACAGCGAGAGAGAGAGACAGAGGCAGACAGACACAGACAGAGACAATTCAAAGACAGAGACAGACAGGGACAGTGAGGCAGAAATCTTGAGAGAAACGAAAAGGTAAAATACTAGGCCGAACTGGTTAGATGTGAAATCTGTGAGCATTCACCACACCCCACCACATAAGGAGCATGCATTCAGTTGCTTGATGGCAGACCATCGCAGCACTAATTGCATCTCTCGGCAGCTTCCTGCAGATGTGGGTCTACGGTAAGCCTCCTTTTTTCAGGCCATCACTCTGCGGTCTGTATGTGGAGCTCGTAGCTGGAAAAGCTGTCGAGAAGCTGACGTCAGCCAGGTACTCTCGCTGCGGCCTGGCCCACATAAGAGCACATGCTTGCAGGCATCGCAGATAGGCTTTCTGAGCCACGTGCTCCATGGCTTGCAAAGCCGTGGATTTCTGGACTGCTCATGTAACCGCAGGCCACTCGTTGGAGTTTTAGGAGCTTTAGTTTGAGCCATAGTTTGAGGAGCATTCATGTGCTAGGAATTCTTCTATGGCTGCTATTAGGGAGAGAAGATGGAAGAGAGATAGAAATATGGAGAGAGAGAGAGAGAGAGAGAGAGAGAGAGAGAGAGAGAGAGAGAAGAGAGAGGGGACGGTCAGAGGCCGCCAAACGGGAGTGAGAGTTTTTGAATCGGACGGTGGACATGGAAAAAGTGCCCAACAGTGCTCACAATCGCCCCACATTTGATAATTGAAACCCAAAGCCCTTGACCGAAAACATTAAACACCCGGGAAACTCCTAGGGAGAGATTTGCACCTGCCGCCTCTTGATCAAGCTAGGCTTAGACCGCAGATAAACATCTGGATACCAGTTATCCAAGGCAATACAATTACTTCACATTATTGTGTGCATCATCTTTAGAGTATTCCAAATTCTTAAGAAATTCTGCTGTCCTCTACTACTATGTGCCGAAATCTTACATAGACTGAGAATGAATGATTAACAATCACTGGAGAAATGCCGGAAATCTACATGCATTCAGTCGACGACAGCATAAGCAGATCGAGTGCAGATTGGAGGCAGATTGTCCTCGAGCAAGCGTTGCTGGAGATGCCGCACCGCAGACAGAGTGCGCTCTTTGACTAGCAATACTTTTTTGGCTCAGCCATTGTTGTCTTCTTACTTTCACTCACTGTCCGTTCGTCCGCGTCCACCTCCACGTTGCTCAGTGCCGTCACTCACTGGAGAGCGCCGCTCTGTGCACTCCCCCGTGCTATTGGTGATGGATATCTGATAGAGCCCTCTCCTCCACGTAGCTCATGGCTGTCCTTGTTAAACGCCCTACAGGCAGCTAGCAGGCGCTATGTGGTTCTGGATGGTTTTCTACATACGGTTGCTGTTCTATGTGGCAATGGTTCTCCGGTTGAATCCCTTCTCTTTCGGACAAGAGCGTGTGGAGAGCGATATCTCCTACCTAGTTCTTTAATCGGGAATTCTTTTTCGTGGTCCTTTTTTTTAAATGTCGTTAAAGCAACCACCGTTGAATGCAAAGTTTTCGCGTGCGAAAGTGTGTACTGCTGCCATGATAGATCGCCTTTTGGATGAACTAAACGACCCGCGTAGTCGTTCCAACAGGCTTAATCGTGTTTAGAAAAAAGCCTGTCAAATTAACTTCCAGAAGAGACCACGGAGAGACCCGTTCTCGGTGCTTTCATTTAGTGCGAACACATTCAGAGACCATAGGGTGCCCTCACGAGGGGGCGGGGGCATCAGCAAGCTCTTCGGTTAACGAAAGAAGCGAAAGCCGAAGCTCAAGTTGAAAGCCGTCGAAGGCACCCGGATGTTCTAATGCTTACCGGAGAAACCGGCTCTAAAGTACATCTCCGAGAGGAATTTCTCTTGACTGAGTTAGGTAAGTCTGCTTCATCCATCGGGGCTCCCGATAGCTAGATCAAATTAGTAAGTTTGCCTAAGCCATCTGCTAGTGTTCCATAGCTACACACTTGTTTGCAGATCCATGGCGGTTCAAGCACCATTAGCCAAGACAGACGAGCGAGGGGGCGGCAGCTTCATCTGCCTCACAGATCCAAACAGCAGCCAAGCTGCACAGAAGCCCGTATGTACCGTTTGCCGGCAAGCTTCTAGTGAAGAATACCTCGCTCCGCACAACTAAAGGCTACCAGCCTCTACGTTGAAGTAGGTACTTCTGCTTTACCAGCAATTACATGCCAACCGTGGCAAACGCGTCAGTATGTGTCTGCACCACAGTTCTATCCAGGACCAGTAATCATTGGCATCAACGTGAAATAAGTGGACCGATGGGACAGCGACTTACTAAGACACTCGTCAGTGTCACGATAATTTGCTTTGCGTAGCTTTAATTCATCGGTTCCTTGTGCAATCATTTACGCAGACAGATAAGAGGGATGAGTTTAGGCGATGCAGAACGAGATGGAAGTAAAAGAGAACGAATAAAACTGCATTAAAGCAAATGTATAATCAGTTTCAGACTGAAGGCGTGGAGTCAACGAAAACTTTTCAAGCGAAGAGTACTTCGCTCTTTTCTGGGCAATACCGATCCTACCGTTTGTGCTGCTCTTTCTTCCGGCCGCCGCATCTAGAGTCTGACGAGTTAATAGCTTCTCCGGATCCAATATTTCAATAGAATGCCAGTCGAAGTCTTACCGACTATCAGCTGCCAAAAGGGAGGTCGAAAAACATGGGTGATGACATATCGCCTGTCAGCGAAGCAGTTTACGGAGAATTGATTGATTAAATCACTGCACAGTCACTCATAAGAAGAAACGCCTAGTGGTTTCAGAGAATCACGTGACCAGCTGGCTGCAATCAATCCCACAGCGATGAGGCAAAGTTTGTCTGGACTTCCATTTTCTGACAAGTCTATTCTCGGCGCTTCGTCGGTGGCCTGATCTCTGGCCGCTCCCATTCCAGACCAGTGCCTCGAGCTTCAGGTCTGCTACCATCTATGCGTAGTTGGGTGGACGTTTTTTGTACGAGCAAGTCGATATCTGGAGCCAGTGCTGGTCGGCGAGACGTGATGTGATGCGGCCACTGCGTTGCTCAGGACAGCCTAACTGCAGAATTTTGCACCAACTAGAAGCGGCTGATTGCACCGGCCGGTAGACCAGTAAGCAGTGAGTTGCAGAAGTCGAGACGGGACGTCACAAATGCATGAACCAATTTACATGTAGTACCCTGTCTAAGCAGGCCCAAATTTCAGCAATATTTCGCAGCTGAGAGTAAGCAGTTTTCACTGTGGAGCTGATATGGTCGGCTGGTGAAAGGTCACTTTGGAACGGGAGACATGCCGGAAATTTTTTGCAGCCGATTTTGAGCGTTAAGCTGTCCAATTTCTAAGTCAAACTTGGTTTGCCAACTTTTCGTAAGTTTCCGCCATCCAACGCTGCCGAAAGACCAAGAAAAAAAAAGCAGAGACTTCACCTAAGTCTGCATTCCTGATAAGGTCGTCATACACCCGAAGTAATGCTGACTCTGTGGAGTGATGAGCTCTAAAACGAGACTGGAACTTACTTACTAGGTTTGAGTGTTCAATATGATTCAGCTGGTCTGCCACAACTCATTCTAGGATCTTTTGTAGGAACGGTAGAAGGGAGACTGAATGGAAATTGCTCAAGTGATCTTGGTCTAGTGTTGCTTTCTTGATTAGCTGACTAATGAAAGGTACACGGAAACACCCTGAGGCTAACGACGTATTCATTATGTTAGTTATGCGTGTTAGTTCATATGCTCCCAAAGCCTGGAACTCATTCCTGACTGACGTTACGACATCCCCTGGCTTGATGGCATTTAAAAAGGTGCTGTTTGTCACAGAATTTAGTGGATCCTTGTGATTCATCTTCTGTATGTTTATGCGTGCTGACACTTCGAATGCTACTACTAGCCATATTTTACCTGCTGACACTGTGCATTTTGCCTCTAACGAAGTTGCACTGGTTGACATGTGGATTTTGCCACCAACCATTTGACCATGAATCTTGTAAAGCATTTGTAAAGTGCCTACACAGAGATTAATTTCTCTGAGAGCGAAATACAATTGTGTTATTACTTTATTATTTACTCACGAGCTTTCAGTCAAGATGACATATACTGATGTAGATTTCCTCAGGACTGTTAGTTTGGTACTTTTCTTTTCTTCTTATCCCCTTACTCAACGACTGATTGTCGGCACTATGACAGGGTTTTTCACTTGTAGTGCAGCAATTCATGGCTTTTGTAATCACTTCTGCACATCAAGTCAACGTATTTTTGTATTGCAAAGCTTGTTACTTGCTTCACGGGTAATTTTTCAAGATAAAAGACAACATATCAGGTCACACTTTTTGTTATTTTTAGATCACAAACTACAATAAATTCACAGTATTAAAGTCACATTAACGTATGAAATTACTTTTCCTTCATAAGTACAGTGCCTAGAAATAAATTGACTTCACTTAGGACATAATAAAAACGTCTAATTACTATTACTACTATTGTAACTCGCATGAGCACGAAGAAGACAAATTCATTGGACGAAGCAAATGCTGTAATGTGATTTAATGTATCTCCGCCAGCTACTCTACAAAGCCACAAAGACTATGTGAGTGTTAAGCAGGAGAGTTTTGTATAGAGCACTTACAGCCTAAGTGGCTTTCAGAACGCATTCGGTAGCTAACAGACTTCATCTCACGCAACAAAGAGAAAGTGAGAAGCACAGCTGAGTCAGCAGAGCAGTTGAAGTAGTGAATAGTATGGAAGTAGCAGCTCAGGATGACTGGGAAGGATCAAGGCCAATAGTCGGCAGCAGGAGAGTAGTGGTCGTTTCGTAAGAATTGTGGAACTGAGTTCCACAGTCTAGGACATGCAGAGCAAAAGCTTCTGTTGCCAACGGTCTTAAAGCGAATGAATGAAATGGCTAATCAAGCCATGGCCTTAAAAACACAAACTCCAACTGACTCAACAGCCTCTTTTTGTATAGCGACCGAAGAGCCTTAAAGGCTATCACCACCGTTTGCAGCAGCAATAAAGACTAACCCACCACAGGATTCGAACCCACAACCTCGGGACCGAGATCGCGAATCGCTTTATTTAGTGGGCCATCGCGGCTCACTATTGGCCCTGTGAGCCAGTGTTTAGATAGGAGGTAGATAGGAGATATTTTATATATTTATAATTTTATCATTTAGATTTATAAATAATAATATAATAAATATAAATTATTATGAATAATTATAAAATAATAAATTTACATTTTTCTCCTATCTAATAGTGTTTATATAGGAGGTACAAAAGGAAATGATTGGTTCTTACGAAAGTGCCTGTCATGCACTGTCGTCTATTCGAGGAATGTGGCAGTGTCAGTTGTTGAGGCGCTCTGACTCAAGGTGCATTAGAACTGAAGACTTGGTCAGGCAATCATTAGAAGGGTCGGGGTCAGATGGCTGGATGGAGGCTCAGCTAGCCAATCCCAGTCTCAGGGGTGAGGGTGTAGCTTGAGTAGGAGTAGGAATTTCTCGTGGCTCGTAGTCCAGAAGCGAGGAACGGGAACAAGAGAGTGCACTCGCGCTTCTTACTGCGCAGGCAGGAAGTCCTGTATCACATGATGGGGAGCTATTGAAGTCTTAACGGAATGCCACGTGGTCTTCTCTTAATCTTCCCGTCGCCAGGGACAGTGCAATGCGTGCAATTCAGATCCTCAACGGTCTTGCTCCTTGAGGTGCTGCCAACAAGCTTGGTCGATACAGCTGCTCTTACTTACAATAGTCTCTTTTATCTGTTTCTACCCTACCTCTACCTCTAGACAAATGTCTGCTTGTATAGGTCGCCGCTTCGTTTGATTTCACTTCAGATACAGTCTTTGCTGATCAGACAATCGATTCCAAACCTTAAGCCTTAAGGGTCATTTCGATTCGTAGCCTCGTGTGTACGCAGCCATTAGAGACATTTCGTTGTGCACCATCAGGTCAGCTCGCATCGTGCACCCATGCGCTCATGCGGTTCACAAACTGGGATGCGGGATGTGGGACTCGCGAACCGAGCTGTAGCCACGAGCTCTCAATCTGAGTCTTACTGTAATTCCGGAATTGACGGACAGAGTTATTTCAACTACCTGGCCGCGAGGCCAAGTATCGACTATCCGAGAAAGCCTCTGTAATGTTAGAGTAAGAGCGAGAACGCCAATATAATTCCCTAGGGGATCGCTTAGTCTTTGTCTCTCTGTCACTTCTCATGCCTGTGTCTATGTGTGTACTTCTCTGTCTTTGGTCCCTGCCGCTGTCCACGTCCATGTTCCCTTACCCATCTGGTGCTGTTACTCTCACATCAGTGTCTTAATCCACTCGTAGGGTGCTCGCTCTTCACTACCATGTTCTTGGGCTCGAGTGGTGCAGCAGTTAATCCTTGATGGCACACTGCAAGTGGGGTGATAGCAGTTGAAGGTATTATGCCGCTTTAAAAATGAGGCTGGTTTATCAGCTGACCATCACTTTACTTTAACCGCACTCTCACTCTCTAGCGCTCGCTCTCGCTCACTCTGACATCACTACATACTCTGACTGAATGACAGTTTAAAGAAGATGAAAAAGTAACTCCGAAGGTTTTTCTCCAACGGTTTGTATTTTTTTCCTTGACAGTCTCACTCGTTCAGAAACAGTGCCTATTATCACTAAACAATTAAAATGCTCCTTTTCTAGCCGATCTCAAGCCTATTAATATGCCTAGAAAAAGATTTAGTTATGTTTAGTTTAGCTTGTTAGGACGATGGAAATATTTTTCTTAATGTTATTGATATTATTACTCTCATTATTACACTTTCTTTCCTTCTCAATCACACTCACACACACATACACACATACACTCACGCAAGCACGAATGCGTACGCGCACGCACACACGTTCTCGAACTTTGTCTCTGTCTCTGTCTCTGTCTCTGTCTCTGTCTCTGTCTCTGTCTCTGTCTCTGTCTCTGTCTCTGTCTCTGTCTCTGTCTCTGTCTCTGTCTCACTCTCTGAGAAAACCTAAAGGCGTATAGCTCCACCACTATTGCTGAGTCTGACTGGTTCGGTACTGCTGCGCTTGTCCGATCAGTCGTACACCTAAAGTTTCATGTTAATAGACCGTCCTCGGATTTGTATTATTTCAACAATCCTCTACATTTGTTGCACACACTACCGCGTTCACATACACGGATTCTGTGCACCATGTGCAAACTAGTTCCCACCCAGCCAATGAAGAGTACTTTCGTCCTTGCTGTTTTTTGACCAATTAATTAGCTTGGGCTTAACCAAGCGACTGTCTGAGAGATGCATACTCTATTAGGGGCAAGAGCTATAATTCAAGAGACAACGTGCGATCCTATTTGATCGAAAAAAAATAAAGGCTTCTCAAAGCCGAGGCATAGCAAGCAAATAGCTTGAAGAAGTATTCGAAGTGTATTAGGTAGTTGAATCGATGACCAGAGCCAATCGACTCTGGTCAATCTCGTCGCCGAGTGTAAAGTGAAGCTTGTTTTCCAATATCAGCTCGCTCGAGCGTGCACTTCTTTTTATTCTTTCTAAATCTTGGATAAATAAATAAATCCTAGCTGATTAAACAGCCTCTTTTTGTGTAGCGACAGAAGAGCCTTTACGGCTATCGCCACCGCTTGCAGTGGCGATAAAGAATCGCCCGCCGCAGGAATCGAACCCACGACCTCGGGACCAAGGTCGTGAAAGCAACCACCTTACCTGGTCTTCGGAGCATAGTACGCGAGCATCAGTCATTGTATGCCCGAATATGACGTCTGTGACTTTGCTGAATTTGTACCTGTCCTTCAAAACGGATGGTACGGTACGTGCTGCCTCTGCAAATACACGGATCCTCTTTTGCCATTACCCAAATAAAACTTTTTAGGTGAAGTCTACGCACTGGTCATGGTCGTAAATTTGTATAACCTACTGAGGCTAGCTTGCAAATAAAATCCACGAGCTGGCTATTCGTGTACGCGAGTTCGATCTTCGCCTTCCCATAGCTTACCTACATAAGCTCGTTGAACCTTTTTAAAATGATTGCTGTTGAGACATATATGTTAGCATATATATGTTATATATGTTATATATATATATATATATATATATATATATGTTGCTCTGTATGTTAGTGTGTGTGCGTGCGTCTGTGTGTGTGTGTGTGTATGTGTGTGTGTGTGCGCGCCTGTGTGCGCACTTAGACATAAATGCATCCGTGTAACCTTATTGATATCTTCACATCTGTCGTTATTATTAGCAGTTATTATTTATACGTTCGTTATTATATTATTATTATATGTTCGTTCTTATTAGCATTATTCTGAAGAATTGGGCGACGAGAAGACACTTCCTGCGCTTTCTGAGAGCGCGAGCCAAGTGGATCCAGCGGTGCATCTCACAGCAGCAGCAGCAGCAGCAGAGCAACTCGGTCATGGCGCGTGCATACGTAAAATGGCTTACAGCAAGCAAGCAAGCAAGCAACAACACCTGTGGCTAGCAGTTCAGCCCAGTACAATCAGTTACACCTCACTACAAGCAGAGGCTATCCAAAGATCACGCAAGTAGCCTCGTTCTCCTTTTAGGCTAGATTAATGCAAGCCATTATTGACAGGCCCCCCCCCCGGAAGAAAACTCATCAAACGTTCTCTTCGTTGATGCTAAATGTGGACACTCCCAAATTGCTCAAAAATTTCAAGGAATGCAGTCACGTGTTCTATAAGTGAAAAGGGCTGAGGTGCCTCTTGGTCAACCAGTGAACATAAATCAAATTGTTGCAGCGACATGCCACGGCTTAGCTGCTCGATGCCCGCCTGAGTTGCTGTACTAATTCTTTCCTCATTCTGACCTCCTCTCACCGGGTTCCTTTCATTGAGAAGTAGCTGGGCACAGACTTTATTTCTGACTTTGGTAGCACAACTTTTGCTATATATGGCATCCAAAAATTTTGAATTTTATTATCTGCAATCATGGATGTTTATAGACAGATACGATTGCCCAACCAAGATCAGAAATGAACTCTTGCGGTATTGTGCAAGCAGAGCTTAACTCACATTTGAAATCAAATTCGTCAAGTATTGTAGTTATGAAATTTGCAAAGCCCAGAGTTGCAGTGTAAATGAAGCTTTTTCAAAGTCACAAGCATCTAACTTATCAAGCTACAAACTGGTACATCGATATATAGATGTTTATTAAGTTGGGACACAAGTCGTATACAATGCAAAGATTGGAATTTTTTTTGTAAATGTATTGCTTCAGGATTACTTTCGGTTAAATATGGTTAGCCAATTCATTTTTAATGCTTTCTTTTTATGCGGAAATCGTCAAAACTTTAGAACTCGTGTACTAAATTATATTAAAGGTACCTTAAACAAGTATTTAATTATTGGGTCAGTGTTCTTAGAATTCTCTCAACATTTACCCTTAAATGTAATCGATTTAGGGGATATCGTGACGTCAGTCTGAAGTGAGTTCCAGGCCCCAGGGAGCATATGAACTAAAGGCAAGGTCTCCAGAGCATTTGATGTGTGTTCGATGCACAGCTAAATGACTTGAGTCCGAAGAGTGGATGGTACGATGCGAAGCCTGCGTAGGAGCAGTTCAAAGAGGTAGGCTGGAGCATGAGAAAGAAGGCACCAAAGAGTGTGTATCAACCTTGAAATAAATCCCCACGGTTGATTCACGCTATATGCATTAAATATACAGATATTAAATATATATATATATTCAGTATATATATATATATATATATATATATATATATATTCACGAACAGGGTATATTGACAATATGAAAAATATTCAATGTGGTGGAAGGATAAATAAAATTTCTCAAAATGCAGACCAGCGGCGCAATTTAACGACTAGATGCCTTGAGTGCGTTATATTGCCACCACCTCCATCAAAGGGTTAGCTCGACCATGAAAATGGCGAACTGTCAGTCACGTGCACATGCTAGCGATGCCTTCGCTTCTTCTCCTGTCAGGCTTCGCAGATCATTGCTGACTTTCGCAGGTTTTGAACTTGCTACTTTCACTCAGCTCTCTCTCTCTCTCTCTCTCTCTCTCTCTCTCTCTCTCTCTCTCTCTCTCTCTCTCTCTCTCTCTCCCTCTCTCTTCCCTCTCCCTCTCTATCTCTCTCTCTCTCCTTCTCTCCATCTGTCCATCTCTCTCTCTCTCTCCTCTCTCTCTCTCTCTCTCTCTCTCTCTCTCTCTCCCTCTCTCCCTCTCTCTCTCTCTCTCTCTCTCTCTCCTCTCTCTCTCTCTCTCTCTCTCCCTCTCCCTCTCTCTCTCTCTCTCTCTCTCTCTCTCTCTCTCTCTCTCTCTCTCTCTCTCTCTCTCTCTCTCTCTCTCTCTCTCTCTCTCTCTCTCTCTCTCTCCCCTCTCTCTCTCTCTCTCTCTCTCTCTCTCTCTCTCTCTCTCTCTCTCTCTCTCTCTCTCTCTCTCTCTCTGTCCCTATCTTTTTCTCATTCTCTTTTTCTTCCTCCCTCCAACTCTCTAGTCCCTTACGCGGTGCTTGAAAGCAGGTTTAACTTCTTGAAGATTTTCAAAGTAAAGACCAATTTGTAAGACGAAAGCACGACTATGAGGACGGATCAAGAGTTCTTGCCTACCCCTGCATGAAGCTTAGACAGAGCGCCAAGCCAAAGGCTCTTCTACCGCTATATTAATTGGGCTGTTGAATCAACTCACCTTTACTCTACTTTACAGACTTGTGCAACCATATTCAGTGTCATCAGTGGGTGCTAGAGATTGACATGCTTAATCAAATTTCTTACAGAGAGCCAGATGGTTCTATGGTTCCATTTGTTTTAATAGTATGTTGCGGTCTATAAGTCGCCCGCACTCAGCAGTACTCTTGCTGGCAGTCAATACGACCCAGAGCGAACTAAGTGAATCAGGCGAGCGCTTATAAAATCATTTCCTGAGTAACAGTGCGTTTCCGTGAAAGCGTCGGGCCTAACTACGGCTCGAGACTTAGATTACTTACAGGGCATGGCGTTAAGTGACAAAAATACTAAGAAGGAATTTGTTTTCAGCTTCGTCTGTGCATCACGTGACCTTGTCCTTCGCACGTAATGTTAATATTACGTACAGATAACGCAGAGACCGCCTCAGCAACCCCGATCTGCTTGCTGCACAAGTCAAGGCGCCGGCATCCAACGCATAGTAAACTGGGCACTGCATCGATGTACATGCTTAGTGCAATTCAACTTAATTGATTGCAGTTTCCTATGTACTCGGCCGCGAAAATCCGAATGCACGATCTGACGCTGCAATACATTCTCAGTCGCATAACGCCTCAGCTAACATCTAAAGCACGCCGTCAGCTTGATTAGATTTCTCATTAATACATTTATTTAAAAGTGTTTACCATCCGTGCGCTTACATCAAAGGAAAAAATATTGAAGTGGTATCCAGCTTCTATTCTTACAAATAGGGTATAGCCGTTTACACGTCCAGACAGAATTAGGCCACGAAGACAGCGCGAGTAACTCAGAACTCATCCTTTCCTAGCAGACGCGTGACAAACACCTGCTGCCGTCGTGAATCTTTGACTCGGCGACTTAGGTTGCAGCATCAATACGCGCAGGCGTACCGGCAATTGTGAAACAGGATAGCAATAAAGAACGCCCCTACCTTAACACAAACAGTGCATACCCGTAGCGTAGAGAGGTATATTCAACAGCGACGCCTGGCGGCTTCGCGGTCCGAATCAGCCTTGACGTTCAATTGCTCTCGTACGGTGCCCGGAGTACCACCGGCACAAAGGCTAGAGCTCAACTCCTGACTGGCTCGCCTCCTAGAGCTCAACTCCTGACTGGTGCAAAGCCTAGAGCTCAACTCAGCTCCTATCGCACGATTTCTATTGTTATGCCGCTAAACCAAAGATTGTTACAAAACCGGTTCCTAATCGTTAAAATCCAGGAGCCGCAAATAACATCTCAGAAGTAATCATCTGGCTGGTGTGGCACGTCGCCTTTCCGCTATTCGGGATGCTTGCGACATTGGGCTTTCCTTAAGAAGCTCCGTGTTACATAGCGGGAGAATAGGCTGAAGTAAAACAGTGTCGTACAGCTGGCCAGAATTGCTTTGAAAGAAGTAATAGCTCGCTGTCTCTGCTTTGACGTCGTCAGCCATCGGCCTTACGACTGCGTGTCCACCTGCGTCTGGGCAGAGATTCGCAAATCCGACACTCGCACAGAGAGCACCGAGAGCGTCTTTGCGTAGTCCTCGTCGCTTTTAGTAAGACAAAATTCCTTGACGCCAGAAACTGTTGACGGCCGAAATCGTGGCCAAATACTGGGTATGCCCTATCAGTCTCGTCAGTCTAGCCAAGGTCAAGGTTTACCCTTTGGAAAAGTCCTGAGTATGCACATGCCTTCAACCATGTCGCTCCACCGCCCCCGCAAGTTTGTGGTTATATATTTCTAGAGGTTTAATTGTTTTCCATGTGCTGGGATGCATGAGTAGAAGCAGAGGCATTACTTCAAGGGGACAATTGGCCAGGGCCTCTTTGACCAACCCGAAAGGGTCGCGCTCCATGACTTGCTTCTGGCACGCTCCTGCAGTCTACTGCAGGCAAAAGCCTTGACATTTACCAAAGGGATGCTGGCCAATAGCAAGTCTGTATCGATACTACGCGACTAGCCTAATATCTAGTTTCGCGTCGACCCCTTAGCCTAATCCGTTGCCCTGCGTAGGCAACCTGACTAAGCAGAATCGCACTTGAAATCCGGTCGATTTAACCGGAAGCTGACCCATTTAAACGGTGGCGCAAGAGTCTCGGTGGCTACCACCGCCTCCTGCAGTGGGCGCCAACCATTAGAGAGCTCGCTCTAACATTCAAGCGAGCTTAAGAAGCCACGCGACTAGAGTCGGCAGCGCTCCCAGTCTTGGCCGATTGGCAGACCTGAATTTTTCGGAGCGGCCGCGAGCAGCGAACGCTCGCCGCGCCCCCACCCTTTGCCCGCCGCCGCCGCCGCCGCCGCCGCCGCCGGTACCCTCTCGCGACAGGGGCGAGGCAGGCTCTGGCGACTCTCCCCGTCGCGGGACCTTCGCGGAGTCGGCGCTCGGAGCAGCTGGTTCGCTTCGCTTGGGGCTAAGCGCGGCATACTGCTTTACGCCGCGGCCTCTGCATCGATCGGCTGGCGCTTTGAGCTCCTCGCTATTTAAAAGTTGGGACGGCCAATTGGAGGCGAATCGCCTGGAGAATACTGGCCAGAATTGAATAGTCTGCACCGACTAGCGGCGGCGGCGGCCATTAGCCATAATGGCCGCCGCCGCCGCCGCCGCTAGTCGGCGCAGCAAACACTCGACCGCGTCCAACGATCCTCTGACCGGCGCGTCGCGTGCTGGCTGCGGACGCGGCGTCCAGCGAGAACGGCGACGATGGGACTCGAGGTCGAGCGCGCCGCGAGAACCCTCGCGAGCGCTGCGCGAGCTGGCCATCGGCGGCGGCCGCTCTTCCGTTCGCCACGGCGACAGTGGGGCTGCAAGCGACGGCTTGCTGCCGACAGCGGCGGCCCGTCCGCTTGCTTTCGCGGCGCACGCGAGCGCGCGCGCACCGCTCAGCCGCTTCGTCTGCCGGTCGAGGGCGGCCGGCAGACGAAGCGGCGACCAGCGAACGAAGCGCGACAGCGAGCGAGCGAGAGAGCAAGCGCCATCTGGAGCCTTCCACCGGTTGCGACTGTCGCGACTGACGAGCCCACGAGCGCGCGCGGCGTCAGCCCTGCGGGGCACCCGTTCCCTCCCCGTCCCCCGGTAGAAGGCCGAGGGAAGTTTTGTGCGATTAAATTTAGGGTCGCGAAGGAATGACGGAAACGCCTGCGATGCGTTTTCGTCGTTCCTTCATCGCATCTCCCGTCATTTCTTCGGTCAACGCCGTCGGCGGGTGGAGGGGTCGCCGGAGCGGAGAGAAACCTTGGCGGTGCGCGACAGCGCCCGGCGGTCAACTGCGACTGCGGAAGCCACGGTCGCTCGCCACAAGCGGTCTGCTTGCGGGTCGCCAGCGCACGCTGGCGAGCGACGGACGCACAGCGCGGACAGCGCTTTCGCTCCGCGCTCTTAATTCCGTAGTCGTCTCTCGCGGCATTCAGCATCCGTTTGACGATTCGTCATCGAACTCGGGTGAACCCCGAGGCGTTCGCTTGCGCTAGCGGGCTGCTTTTTTGGGGGCGCTTTTCCGGCGCGGACCTTGTGCACCAGGACTGCTGCTGCTACTGCTCTACTAGCCTCGAAACTTCTGCGGCGGCGCGATGGAGCGAGAAAGTTCGGCTAGCGTCGAGGGTCGCAGTGTCTATGACGGCCGTCGTCCGAAATGCTAGGTCGGGCGAACCGCCGTATAAGCCGCTTACCGCTCTCTCCACCACAAGATCGTGAGCCGAGCGCTGTCTGCTATCTAGCGCTGGGTGACTGCGAGAGATGTAGGGAAAGAAAGAAAGTGGAAAAAAATAGGGAGAAAGAGAGAGGGGGAGAGCGAAAGAGGGAGAGAGAGAGGGATAGAGAAAGAGTTAAAGAGAAAGAGGGAGGGAGAGAGAGAGAGGTAGAAATAGAGAAAGAGTTAGGGAGATGGAGAGAGAGAGAGAGAGAGGAAGAGAGAGAAAGAGGAAGAGAGAGAAAGAGAGAGAGGGAGAGAGAGGGAGAGATAAAGAGAGGGAGAGAAATGAGGGAGAGCGACACTTCGACGCTTTGCCTCTCTCTACCCTCCGCCGGTCCTGCTAGCATAATATAAGTAATATAATTCATTTGTATAGAACCCTAAGAGAATCAAATCTCTATCAAGGCCCTTCACTGATGCCACAGGGCTCGCGATGGCCTTGATGGTTATGGCGAGCACCTTGACCACAGTCATTAAAGGCGAGCACCTTGACCTCTCGGCCAGACCAGGGCCGGTCGCCTGTGAGTCTTTCTACTTCTCTTCTTCTTCCCGATCGTTTGCACCGCCCAATTGTCCTACCTGACATCATAAACCGGCACCAGCGACGGCGCGGATGCGTTGCCATTGGAGGGCAACTGCCGAGAGAAGTAGCTCTGCGCGGCGGGAAAAAAAGCCGCGGCTTCCGCTTCGCAAGAAAGCGCGAAGCGAGCGCCAGAGCGCAGGCCACCATAAATCCCGTCTGAGTGCGTTCCGATTTACTCCTCAACATCCGCTCCAAAGCCCTCTCGGGCGACCCGAGGGCGGTCGCCCGAGATCGCTGGGCGCCCAGCGATTCACCCGCCTTCTTTGCCGTGTACCGTACGTTCCCGAAATCGATGGCTCACTACCTTGGAACTCGCTCTCCACTCCTCGCTCTGAGTAAGACGCCGCCTGCTCGTCGCCGCCACCACCGCCGACGGCAGACAGCGACGTTACGCTGAGCAACGCCTACTGGAGAAAAAAAAAGTCCGCCGCTCGGCTTCGGCAGAGCAGCCGAGCGGCGGCTGCGCGTGCGGCGGCTGCGCGTGCGGCGGCTGCGCGTGTGGCGCGAGCGGAAGTTGAAGTTGCCTCCACGAGCCGGATCGATGCGAGACGCCGCCAGCCGCATTGTCGGCGCACGCACACTTCGCTGCGGAGTGGTTTAAATCTAGAGCTTGCCATTGGCCTCCTGTCTCGTCTGCATTACGCACGCAGCCGCTTCAGCCGTCGGAGGGCCGCTGCTGCTGCTACTGCTGCTGCTGCTACTGCTGCTGCTGCTGAGCTGCAGCAGCGAAAGCACAGCGTACATCAGCGGCCGGACGCGAACGACCGGCCGGCCGGCCAGCCACCGGTCGCTAAAGGGGCCTAAACAGCTGCCTAAAATCAGAACGCCCTGCACATCGACCGATCCGAGGCTGCCTCGTGCGACTTGAGGCACTATACTATTGCTATATATGCCTGTTAATGACAAGCCACACAAATCGATTTAACATAATGTGCCCTGAACGTGTGCCCAAACTCTCAGCTCGTACTTCACGACCAAGGTCGCGGGTTTGAGTCGTGCAGCAAGCAATTCGTTATTGCCCACTGCAAGCATGGAGTAATTGCCGCTAAGGCTCGCCCGTGGCTATGTCAATGAGGCTGTTGAATGACCCAACGCGTACCACATTTCGCCGCCCGCTATTTTGGGCAGGAGCAGTTTGGACAGTGCTCGTGCAGTAATGACCGCACTCAGCGTAACGCGCTGAGCCATCTAGCGGGGCAGCTTGAGAATGTCGTGCGTAGATTTGTATCGGTTGTCTCTTCAATCCACTCACCCATTCACTTTGTGGCTGGCCAGCCGGCCGGTCGGATGGATAGCAGAGAGTGCCGCTAAAGAAGAGACCTGCCGGCATGCCGAAATCGAACCTTGACCTCGGAGCGCTGCATCCGCTCGCCGACCGCTCGGACTCCTCGCAGCGGGGACAAAGGCTGCGTGGACCCTTACAGCGAGCCACCGGAGAGAAGTCACATGAAGAATCGACCGCAAGAGCAGATATGGGGGATTGCAATGACGCTTTAACCAAATGTAGACACAAACAGATATATATATATATATATGTTTTATATATATATATAACAGATATATATATATATATATCTGTAATATATATATATATATATATATCTGTTATATATATATATATATCTGTTTTATATATATATATATATACATAGAGAGAGAGAGAGAGAGAGAGAGAGAGAGAGAGAGAGAGATGGAGACAGACAGAGACAGGCAAAGACAGATAGAGACGGACAACGAAGACAGAGAAAGAGGCACAGAGAGAGAGAGAGAGAGAGAGAGAGGGAGAGAGAGAGAGAGAGAGAGCAAACAAAAGGAGCAGCGCTATACGACGCCCGCCATATCTAAACGACGGAATGGACTGCGGAGCAGTGACTGGCTCTCGGGCCCGGGACCACTTAGTGTGGAGCGGGACTGCTGAACGCAGAGTGGAAGTGGAGCTGCGAAGCAGCAGCAATAGCGCAGAGCAGACGACACGCAGGCCTACAAGGACCGGTAGACAGGCAGCAGGGTTGTGGCGGTGCTACCGAGTCGTGTCATTCAGGCTCACCGAACGTGAGCAGCCCGAGCTAGTCTCGCGAGAGGGCGAGCTTCCTCGGCTGCTGACGCTCGCCCGCCATGACGGTGGCTTCGAGAGCTCATTCCTGGAACCCAACTTGGCAAGAAGCAAGGCTGCATAGGACGCTGAGAGAATAGGAGTGCCGAGGGAACTCGCGTAGCCTCGTCCTGTTTTGTCATAGGCTGGAATGTCTACTACTCGGGATCAATTGTCCTCGCTAGAATCGAAGCAAGTTTTCACTGCTTCAGCAAAGGCAGGGCTCGCGACGCGTTAGCACGCGGGATACGGCCGGCAGTCGGGTCGCATTGGAAAAAGGGCATCGGCTCGCGTCTCTTTCCGGAAGCGGCAGCGGCGGCGGCGCAATTGGGTCGATCCGCCGAGCAGAGGCGATGAACTACGCTAGTCTGACGCAGCTAATCTGATGGCGATTCCTTGATCCGCCGACACTTTCCGCCTCCCCTGCCTCCTCCGCCGCTATGAGTTCAACAGAGAACTCCACTGCTATGCGCCACTGACGGCATCCTAAGCAGGAGAGATGTTTGAGAATGCAGATTGAATCGATCGGCATTTTCCAATTGCCATTGATTTTCAAATTTCACCTACTGTCAAACTTTCCCCGATTCGAAACTGAAAATCGACCTCCCCCGTCTGCAGCGAGACTGAGCGAAGGGAGCTATGCAGGAAGCGACGCTGCTGCTCGGAGTTTGAGTTCCGTGCGTAACGCGATTGAGTTCAAGCGGCTCAGTTCAGCTCGCACTTTAGGCACTAGCTGCGAATGTCCATTCTCGCGCGCACGCACGAGCCAAAGTCCGGTCTGCGAACTTGATGCGCGGGCCCCGTTCTCAATTGCTATTTAGCGCCGACCGTTACGTCGGCAGCGGCAGGAGACCAGAAATGTCTACGGCACTTCATGGGCTCAGCCAGCCTAGGGTGACTTAAGCTCGTCAGCTGACGACGCTGCGTTATTCGAGAGCCGCGATAGGGATGCGTCACGCAGACGCGGAGGCCTTTAGCAGCGATTGCGTGGAGATTGCACCGATCGATTGCACCGATCGATTGCACCGATTTTAAAATGCAGAGTCATGGAAGATCGCTCGTCGTATGACTGAGGGCAGAAGATTTTTGGCAAACTGAAGCACAGTCACCCTCGTTCTTCTAGACGGCTGAGCTGACTCGACCATCAAGCAGCAGCCATCAGCGAAAGTGCAGCCACTTGCCAAACGCTGCTGGTACACGCTCGTTTCGATCAGCGACAATACGAAGTACAACCGGATGTCTAGGCTTTCATTTCAATGCAGACCTTAGGCAGCTGTACCTGTGCTTCGAGACCTCGCTGGCTTCTAGGTCGTGAAACTCGCTCAACTACTCTGTTGCAGGTATTGCAGATATTCACACTCGGAGGGCAGAGACCTTTCTCAATTTGAATGACGATTAAAACCAGCACACTAGTGATGGGCAAACCTTGTGTGACTCAGAAATGGGAATAACCAAACCAAGCAGCAGCCATCATATATACATACATATATATATATATATATATATATATATATATATACATATATATATATATATATATATATATATATATATATATATATATATATTATGTGTCCTCTCTCAAAGTGACCTGCCACTGGTAGGCCATGACAGCTCCAGAGTCAACTATGCCAACTTTCAGCCACATAACATTAGGCAACATTGGGCCCGCTTAGAGAGGAATATCACATTTAAGTGGGTCCATGCAACTGCGACATGCCGCATTGACTCCTGCGAATCCCTACTTGCAGACTTGGGTAATTAGCAGCTTGCAGTCGGTACACAATCCTGCAGCTATGCTTGTCTGTCGTGAATATCGGAATAGATAAGTTCCACCATGTTTCACCGATCTGCGCTGGCTCCCCATCAAGCAGCGTATCGACTTCAGGGCTGTGTCACGCACTTTTAGGTCCCTCCATTCTCACGCTCTAGCTTTCCGAACTACTCATCGAGCAGACTGGGTATCATACCATCCGCTCTCTCCTGACTCTGGTCGTTTAGCTGTGTTTACAGCAACCTCTTAGGATGCTTTGCGTTTAGCTCGTATGCTCCCAAAGCCTGTAACTTGACGCCCCCGACTGTTAGCATGACATTGCCTGACTTACATAGCATGACACTATTTTCAAAAAGAAGCTAACACGCGTCTGTTCCTTGCATCATTCGCAGGATCCGTGTGCATTGTCCTTTGTGTGCTTACGAAGGCTGACACTACGATGCAGTGCTAACCAATTGACACACTTCCTTAACAGCCTATGAAACGTTCGTAGAAGAGATTGCGTTCTCTCGGGGCACAATAGAACTATTGCCATCGCTATTACTAATTACATAATAAGTTATGGCATGGTGCCATTAAGCAGCCTGGATATCGAATCTCTAAAGCAGGAAAAACCAAGGCTTCCTATCGGTTTGGTAAGCTTGGATCGCCGTGAACCTATTTTGCTACGTAGTATGTATCACTTCGCGGTTAAGCTGCTGCTCGTGATTGCTTTCATTCGATGCATCCCCAAAAAGACAGCCACGACGAACGCAAAGGAAGCTCTCAGCGCTGAACTGACTATGCGTTAGGCGAGAAGTCGGCAAACTCCGGCCCTTAGGCCAGATCAGGCCTAGCTGGTGCTCCAGTCCGGCCTAGCGGCCCCCTACTTATTAATTGATGGATCCGGCCTAACTGAATTGTCGCGATTTTCTTCGGCCTTCACTATAGAGGTACTTTGACTTGTGAGTATCCCAACTAACGAGTCTTCGAGGCACGAGCCGTCTCTCGGCCGCTTTGTGCTTTGAGTTGAGAGCTAACTGTTATTGCGCTTGATTTTGCTTCGGGCGTTTGACAGAGTGATTTTAGAACCGACTTTGCTTTGCACACGGCTAGCGGCTGCACCCCTTAGCCGTGACGGATTAGCGCCAGAAAGTGTTAACGAGTGCAAATGGGGGTTGTACGACATTTCCCCGTGGACGTTTCCCTTCCCCGGACATTCCCCTCTGATGGACCCTAGGACATTTTCCCCCGGACATTTCCACCGGGTTAAGAAATTCCCCCCCCCCCCATGTTGATGAATGTATAACTAAGAATACAGATACATACCGTCGTCCCTCGTTTATCGCGGTTAATTGGTTCCAGACTCTGCCGTGATAGGTGAATTTCGGCGAAGTAGGATTCTTTATTTGTTTGTAAATCAAATGTTTTTGTAACTAGAGTATAGAAAACCTTTCACGACCTTCTAATTTGGTTTTGACATTATAAAAGCCCTCTGGACATGAAACAACACCCTTTTGGCCACCATTACACCCTTATTACCCAATATATTAGACAAAGTAAAGGACAATAAGATGTATTAAACATTACAAATATCATATTATTATTGGTGTACATTTAATTACACACTCGCACTTTTTATACACATCCATTAACTTATGAAAATAGTGACATTTGTTTGATGATGATGACTCGGTGTGCTGCACGGCAAAGCAGAGCAAGGTAACTGCTCTCAGTGAGGCTGCACCTGACTTTGAAGGATTTGTGGGGGTGCTCGAATAAATAGACCAACAGCCCATACGTACAGTAATAGACCAACAGCCCATACGTATAGTAATTTTAATTTAATTGTGACGCAGTGGTGTGTAATTGGCTCAGACAACCGAGCTCGCGCTGTATCATTTTCACCATCTTGATCAACTTTTTAATGAAGACATTTGAAAAAACCACGATAGAGTGAAGCCGCGGAAGTCGAGCGCGAAGTGGCGAGCGACGGCTGTATATGTACATGATCAAATGAAGTTCGCGCTCTATTGAAATAAAACAACTCAGTACAAGCGGCGACTCTATAGCCGACCGATGGAGGCGGTACGGCCAGAGCGGACCAGCGCGTCGTCGTCGGCGTCGGCGGCGGCGGCGGTCGACGCGCGACGCCCGGTGCAGTAACGACTGCGGCGGCGGTGAGCTTTGGGTAGGCGGTAGCCGGCGGTGCCGATATCGGGAGGGGCGGCGGTGGCGGCGGCCGAGGATACTGCTACACGCTCGCGGCTGCTGCCGAGAGCGTCTGCTGCTGGCCGCCCGGGGCAGAGCTTTGACCTTGCACTTGGTGGTCTGCCGAAAATCAGGGCCGCAGCGACCGCATTTCTAATGACTATAATGTAGGAATGTGTTATATATTATATAATATATAATATTTTTACAAGATATGTAAACAAGGAAATGTATATCATGACGTTGCCATACGGGAGGGAAGGAAATGGAGGCATGTCCTACCCGGGAAATGTCCTACCCCGGGGGAGGGGGAATGTCCGGCGGGGGAAATGTCCGTACCCCCAAATGGATGTGCAAGCGTGGCAAGTAAGAGGGTGGAAAGAGGAACAGCACGCGGTTAATATGGCTCCTAAAGGAAGGGCAGCGGAAGACGTTCCGACTGCCAGGGCGCGACGCAGAGCGCGGGCCTGGTGGTTCCCCTCTACGACCGACTCGAGCGAACCTTCGGGGTTGAGACCGACTACGGCTCTAAAGACACAAGTTGAGATTGTGATATCTCAAGGTTCACTAAAAGTAGATATAATTGCCGTGGGCATCTACGCGACCGTTGCGACTGTTTGTTAGTTCGTCTGGCCACGCCCATTCCGCCGGCCGGGCGGAGTGGGTGTGATTTCTTCTGGCCTAATGTGTCTTATTGACCACCTGAAATGGCTTAGTAGTACGAAAAGTTTTCCGACCTCTGCGCTAGACTGACAATTTACCATTAGGCGCGACGCGACACAAACCGCCGGCAATGCAATCGCGGCGATCTGTTGAGGAGCCTGGGTGTCACGTGACTTCTTCCGTTTTTGCGTTCCTGGGAGTTGCGAGCTAGGATCTGGGAAAGGTTGTGAAAGAGGTTTGGCATACTCAAATATTGTAGCAAGCGTTACGATTTTCTATCCGATGCAGTCCCAATGTGGTTCCTCCAATGGGAGTCAGCCAATGTCAGCGAGGAGCTGTTTGTACCATTCAATTGCATTTCCCTTTGCAGCAAATGTAAAGCACCCAGAAAGAGATTGAGTTATCTGAGGGCGCTTTATCAAGTAAATTATTATTATTATTATTATTACCACTCAGCTGTTTGCTCTCAATTTGTACCTTTGGCTTTCCTTCTCCGACAGCTCGGATGAGGACTTCGCTTTTTTTTTTACTACCGCAAGCTCATGCGGTCAATTTGTTTTGGTAGTTTTTCCGTGTGCTATTTTTCTTTCTTTTGCAAATGCCAGCCGGGATTCGCCGTGTGAATTCGGCCAATTTGATGACCGCCCATTGATTAGCCAGCTCGTGCGCAAGCGACCCTTGCCCGCCTTCCGGATTCGCGCGAGCGTCTCAAGCCGCGCGCGTCCAGGCGGACGATAGAGAAGTGCGAGCAGCTCATTGCGCGCACCTGACAACATCGATTGAGTGTCATGTGCACTTGTCATGATACCCACCGCCTTTCCACGGCCACATAGGAACGCCATATTGGCGCTGTATTTCCAGTATCGTCGCAGGCCTTTAGCTCGAATAGCTTGCTGGGTCAGAATTATCTGCTACTAAGGTTGTGTGCATGGAAGCGACTGAGTTAGTAGCTGTATATACGCAGCTGCGACATCCGAAACATTGTTGATCTCACACTTGCCTTCGTGAGCCTTCACTCCCTCGAGTGCATCGAAAGCCGACAGTCGCGTCTGGGTCCTAGCCTCCAACCCAAAAATATACTCATGATACACACACACACACACACACACACACACACACACACACACACATATATATATATGTGTGTGTGTGTGTGTGTGTTATATATATATATGTGTGTGTGTGTGTGTGTGTGTGTGTGAATAACTATAGAATATAATACTATATACAATATACTAATATATAATGTATAACTTATTTGTCTAGCGCCGCAAGAGAACTTAATCTCTACTCAGGCGCTTCGCCCACGCTGCTCGAGCCCCTCGACCTCGGTCGTGCAATACATTCACCTTGACCTTGGTCATTAAAGGCGAGCGCCTTAACCGCTGGGCCTCCGACCGAGCCTCGAGCGAAGAGCCTCGGCCCTAGCCGAAGGCTGTCGCCGCACGGCCGATAGGCATCGCGACGTGTCGCATTACAGGGCGGTTTTTTCCCCGAGTTTTTCACTTCGCGCGGGCGCGGCCGGCGCGCGAGGTAAGTACAATGCGTACAATCTTCCCGCTTGTGGGAGCGAAATCGTGCAGCTGGACATCTGGGCTTGGTTTATTGCCATTATATTTGGCCGGCAGCCGGCTCTGCGGTCGGCCGATCTTCTCGTTAATTGCAGCGGGCTCGCCGCCGCCGCTGCCGCCGCTGCCGGCGCGCACTTGCCGCCAAAAGCAGAGCACGATTGATGGAGCGACAGACAGACCGGGGGATCGGGGCTCTCGGGGGAGCAAATTGCGCCCTCTGCTCCTTCGAGTTGGACCCTTCGTATGGCCGATGGATGAGGCCTCTTCTTTGGCGTAGCGCGAAAGCGACATGAACCAACCCCTGCCGTGGCTCGCCTTGGTGCGCGCCCCTCCCCGTCCCGCCCCCTCCGATGGCCGGCGATTGTGGGGCCCTCTTTACAGGCTGCCCGATCGCTGAGAAAATGCGACCAGGGGAGTTCATGCAGCTCGGCCGACGATCGCCACGCGGCGCACTGCTGCTGCGAACGTGGCTTTCACCTCCAGGAGACAGGCGGCGGGCCGAAGGCCGGGCCCAGCGCTGCACGGGCATCAGTGAAGTCCCTCATTTTTTTATGTGCCAGCCTTTTTTGCCTCCTGTGCTACGTGACGTAAATCGGGAAGCTGCCCGGCTATGTACAGCCTTGATCTACGGACTGCAGTGAAAGCTTTCTTTCGCTTTTAGTGTGAATCATCGGGCTAACCTTCATCTGACATTTGGGGGGCCCCTCACACAAGAGCTGGCCAGCGAGCCAGCCGGGTCAGTTCGCGGTGAAGCATTCTCGCCTCCACCTCCAACCCCGCAACCTCGAGCACCTGCGAGCGCCGCAACAAGCACCTCCACCAGTCATTCAAATGCTCGCATGAAAATGCCTAGACAAACTAACGGATGGCGCTGCACTGGTCAAGCAAGATCAAAGCTACGGCCCACTGCCAGCCGACCAATCGCAGCAGAGATACGTGGCTCTGTGGTAAGTTAACTCTAGCGAGTACAGCGCCGGCCACAAAGAAGCGAAGAAATCGTGTATTCATTTCCCCGCGTCCTGAAAAGCGAGCCGCTGTAAGCCCGTAAGCTCGAATAGATACATTCGCCAACCATGAAACCAGGCATACCGCCTATGGGTGCTGGCGTCGGGCATGGCAACTAACTTCGTGCTGCAATAGTAGTTCCTTTCAGGCAGACGACGTATGTATGTATGTATGTATCTCCGTCAGTAACTCCACAAAGTCATAAAGACCATGTGGGTGTTACGCAGGAGAGTTTTGTATAGCGCACTCACAGCCTAAGCGGCTTTCGGTACGCATTCGGTAGCCAACAGACTTCGTCTCACGCAACAAAGAGAAAGTGGGAAGTATAGCAGAGTCAGGAGAGCAGTTGAGGTAGTGAGTAGCATAGAAGTAGCAGTTCAGGACCGCTGAAAAAGATGTGCCATAGTCGGCAGTTGGAAAGTAGATGTCGTTGCGTAAGAATTGTGGAAGCGAGTTCCACAGTCTAGGACCTGCAGAGCTAAAGCTTCTGTCGCCAACTGTCTTTAAGCGGAGGAATGGGACAGCTAATTTATTGTCCACACAGGACCTGAGGGCGCGAACAGGCTGAAACTGATGCAGCAGTTCAGCTAGGTACGAAGCAGCTAAGCCGTGGCGGACCGTGTGGGTCAGCGTAAGAACTTTGCTCTGTATCCTTTGCTCAACTGGCAACCATCCTAGCTCTTTCAGCAGAGGTGACACGTGCTCAAACCGCTGGGACTTGAAGACCAGCCTTGCAGCCATATTCATAGTCAGCTGTAGTGGCATAATAGCTTTCTTTGGTAGCCCAGCCAAAAGGGAATTACAATAATCAAGCCGAGACAGAACTAAAGAGCTAGTTAAATTTTTTACAAGCCACTGTGGGAGACAGCTTCTAATCTTGGATAGGGATTGGATGTGATGGCTAGCTGTAGAGGCAGTCTTCTGAATGAAGCTTTTGAAATTGAGGTAGCTGTCGAACACGACACCTAGATTACGAGCACGTGGTGAAGGTCGCACAATAGCATCACCTATTAGAACAGCAAAGCCTTTTAATCCAGCTACACGCTTAGGGTGTCCTATGAGCAGCAGTTCGGTTTTATCGTCATTTAATTTCAGGAAGTTTTCCGACATCCAGGATCGAATATCGGCAAGGCAAGCATTCAGTTTCTCAGTTGCTGCAGCAGATTCCGACGGTTTAAATGACAAATAAAACTGAGTATCGTCAGCATAGAAGTGATATCCTATTCCATGGGCCTTAATCACTTTTCCCAGAGGTTCTATATAAATAGGGAACAGCATGGGACCAAGTACAGACCCTTGAGGGACTCCACAGGTGACCATTCTCATGTCTGAGACCTAACCCCCACACGACACGGATTGAACTCGATAAGACAAGTATGATTTAAACCACGCCAGTGCTTCGTCTGCCAGACCGATCGTTGTTCTCAATCGTTCAAGCAGAACTTCGTGATCAATGGTGTCGAAGGCAGCAGACAGATCTAGCAGAGCTAGGGCAGTGACATTCCCGTCGTCGTTGCCACGTGGAATGTCATTGTTAACACGGAGGAGAGCAGTTTCAGTGGAGTGCTGCCTCTTGAACCCTGATTGAAATGTTTCTGACATTCCATTATTTTTAATATGTTCAACTAGCTGCTTAGCAACAATTTGTTCAAGAATCTTTGATAAGAACGGGAGAAGGGAAACTGGACGATAGTTTGCCAGGACCTCTGTGTCTAATCCAGGCTTTTTAAGAATAGGTCTAACGATTGCCGATTTGAAGGACTTGGGGACGACTCCTTTTCCCAAAGAAGCATTAAAAATCTTGGTTATGGCAGGGCTAAGTTGGTCTGCAAGTGAAGACCACAGAGATGAAGGTATAGGGTCTTCAGGAGACGAGCTCTTTTTGCTAGACCTTATTAAGGCAGCCACATCACTGGCAGAAACTTTGGAGAACCTTTTAAGAAAGGTCACAGGTTGAGGAACGGCGATTGCTTTGGTCGGAGGGGGCTTAATGGAGGCACGAATGTGCACAATTTTTTCAGTAAAGAAGGCTGAAAACTTTTCGGCTGAGCCCTTAATATCTGGGGAGTCAGACCTCACAGCATTGGCCAGTAAATGGTTTACTGTCTTATAAATCTGTTTAGTGTCCGACTGGCAGGAATTCAGTTTTCTAATGAAAAAAGAAGCCCTGGCCAGCATTTGACTTTGAGACAGAGACCTGTTCCTCACAGCATTTGGTGGGTACCTGGGATTTGTCCTTCGTCTGCTTATGCTTGCTGACACTGTGCATGCTCCCACTGACCTGGCATTGTGCAAGTTACCTCCAACCACATTACGCTTGTCGAAATGGTGCATCTCGTCACTGACCGTGGGATCACACTTCCTTTACAGCATAACTGTACGCAAAGTGCCTAGAAAGAAATTAGATTATCTGAGAGAGCTATACAAATGCATTATTATTGTTATTATTATCATCAGTATTATTATTATTCTTAAAATGATGAGGCTGAAGAGGCCGTCGGATGACTTGGCCGCGATGCACTGCCTTCGGTCGGTCCACGCGGGGATCCGGGCTTGTCAGCCCCCCTCTCTTTACTCCTGAGTCGATCGGCACTCCCTACTCGGCCTGCAGTAGCAGAAAAATAGCGACGGGCTCTGGTCCGCGAGGCTTCACTGTGCTGGCAGCTGTGAGCGTTCGAGCGAAAGGGGCTCGGTGAGCTGCGGTGTCAAACTAGGTTAGGCGGTTGCTTTTCATGACCTCGGTCCCCGAAGTTGTGGTTTCGAATCCTGCGGCGGGCCCCTATTGCCGCTGCCAGCGGCAGCGACAGCTGTAAAGGCTCTCCTTCGTGTCCTTTTTTGGCGAATCTCCGCAGTTCTAAAATTGAAGCGCCATTCACGGCAGCCAATTAAAACCCAGCTCGGATTTCGCTGATGCGCGCGCCACTCTTTAGCACGCTTCTGCCAGCTCAGCCGCAGCCCTACGCTCTTGCTCGCTGTTATCTTATAATAATAATAATAATATTGCACTTGATAAAACGCCCTCACAGAACTTCATCTCTTTCTAGGTGCTTTACATTTGCTGCAAAGGGAAATGCAATTGAATGGTGAGTAATATCATGCTTGATAAACAACATGAATAACATGGTTAGGGTGACATGCATACGGTCAGCATGCGAATGTGGTTAGTGGCAGCATGCACAGTGTCAGCACGCATAAGCACATCAAGGACGAATCACAGAGACCCGCTAAATGCTGTCCTAAATAGGTGTGTTTTTAAGTTCCTTTTAAATGTGGTCAGGTCAGGGGATGTTCTGACGCAGGTCGGGAGGGAGTTCCAGGCTGTGGGAGCATACGAACTAAATGCATGGTCCCCAAAGGATTTAAGGTTCGATTGGTATGACCTACAGTAGTCTTCATATGCCTGTCGATGGACAGTTAGTCCGGATCTTTTGTATGCTTTTTCAAGCTTTCGTTTAGCAGACTTGGCTAGTTTAATGTCTGTCTTAATGTCTTGGCCAGGAAGCAGCTACCATTCGGCGGAGACGCAACCGCCCTGCATGCCCCGCCGCTCAGGACCGGGCGGAGCGACCGGCTTCAGAGCTCCCGACTTCCTCTCTTCTTCGCCCGACGCCACGTCAAGGGTACCGACGACGAAGCGGGGGGGGGGGGGAGGGGCGATACTAAAAGCGAGACGACGGGGGTGATATTAAAAGTCAGACGAATCGAAGACGACGATTGAATCAAAACGTCAATCCGATACTCCTGACGCTCCTCGGGCGTGTTTCTTTAGGCGTCCGCGCTTCTTAAGGAGCGCGCGAAACGTCGCCGGCATTGTCCGCCCGCCCCGCCCCCTCCCCGCCCGCCCGCATGCCGACTCCAGCCACCAGTGCCCGTCTGCAGTCGCGCGCGATAGGACAGAGTCGGAGAAATGCGGTACGTGAACGCCGCGGCTAGGCGCAGCAGTCGAACCGCTGTCAGCACCGGATGTGCTTAGTCCGTTGCCAGGCACACGAGCTGACCCGGTGGATCGCCAGGTCGAAGAGACTAACGACGCCATTAGCTAGCGGACGGACGGGCGTGCTGCAGCGAGAAATCCTCCGACGAAATGCTTGACATTAAAAAGACTATCGTACCGCCAAATAGCTACCGTATTTCCGCGAAAATGAGATCTAGCTCGAAAATGAGCTCTAGTCAGTTTCTCAGCATTCTCATATTAAATGCCGTACCGAAAAAAGTAAGCCCGGACATAATGCGTGCAATCCGTATTATCTCCCCTGGGTTACATGACAAACGAGTGGAGCAATCAACTCGGAACTTGGAAAAATCGCAATGGCGTCAAGGAAAATAAAACGATCGATATATGCGATGAAAATACGATGTATTGCTATATTTAACGATTCACGCTTTACCATCAACAAGGAGCTTGGCACAAGCCACGATGGCATCAAGGATTGATCTCGACCGTTCAAGTAAGATATCATTCACTATCAGTAGTGTCGAACGCGGCTGGTAGTTTTTAGTACGGCCGCCGCCGCTTGCCAGCGGCGGCGACTCGAGTTCGACTGGACTCGGCCGGACTGGCTCGTCGACGGCTGCGGAGACGCGCGCGAAGTCGCGAGCTGCTGCTGCGGCGGCGGCTCCGCCTCGAGCTAGCGCAGAGAGCGAGCGTAGCGGCCCGTGGCCGCCGAGACGCGGGAGCTCGCGGCGCGAGCTGCGAGCTTGCGCCAGCTCAGCTCGGGCCGCGGCGCTCGTAGGGTGCGATAGGATGCGCGCTCCTCACGAATGAGCGCCGCCGCTCCTGCGTCTCGCTGTGCATCGGTAGAGAGCGAGACGCAGGAGCGCCGGAGGAGCGGCGGCCGCGCGTGCGCAGACGGGGACGACGCTGTCGGAGAGAAGCGTCGTCGGGAAAAAAGAGGAAGTGAGCGACCGAGCGCGCGGCCGCGGCCGACGCGGCGCAACACGACGGCCTAGTCGCTACAACTCGGCTCGCTCGACAGCCTCTCTGCGATGCGACGGCGACTGTAGACTGCGGCAGACGCAGCTCGTTCGAGTTCCGTCGTGCAGCCTCTAAAACTAGGTCTGATCGAGGAAGCTGACCGCTACGGATTTGCAGTCCTTTCGCGGTGGACCCAGCGCGCGAGGCTGCGGCGTGAGCAGTGGCGCCAAAGGCGGCGCCACTGCCTAGCTCCTTGCAACCGCAATGAATGCTGCCGCGTTGGCTTCATTTGAAAGGACCGATTCAAAATCGCCTAGCGCGCGTCTATCGCGTGCACGTCTGGAGGAGATGTCGGCCGTACCGTGGGATCGGCGTCGCGTTTTAGGTACGATTAGCCTGTCGACGACCTCGACGCAGAACCCCGGCGAGCGCGGTACGCTCGCGGCCATCTTGGCGATAGCCTCCGCCGAGGGAGCTTTTACTCGACTGACGACGAGAGGCAGACAGACGGC
>WPIO01000023.1:5770000-5791696 GCA_009760855.2 Cristatella mucedo
AATGCTTAGTGCAAGTGGGGCGCCAAAACGCTTCTGCCGAAGAGCTCCATTTGGTGGAAGAACTTGCCCATTCGGTCTCGGCATGGGGCACAGGCTCACGGCGCCGCAGGCATGTTTCACGGCTATTCGCACGGCTGCATGCCTAAACGTCGCCTTGCCGAGTCGCTAAACGTCGCCGTGCCGAGTCATCCTCTTTCGTCGAAACGAAAATCCTCTTCGTCGTCTTCCAAGAAGAAGTCCTGTCTCAGAGAGATATACACGGCATGTAGATTCTCATTGTCGTAATAGCCAACTCGGTGACAGAGTACAATCGAGTTATTTTGTAGATCATGCCAGGCTACTACCAGTTTCGTCGCCGGGATGTCGGGAAACGCTCAACTGTTGCCAACGAGACGCATAACAGCAGACTGCAAGCCGCCGCTGAGGTAGGCACCAGCCACGGCAGAGATGCCACCCCCGTGGTCTGCCTGTGCCCTCCTGGTTCTTTACTCGTGCATGTCTGTCTGCCAGACGTCTGCCGGCCTCTTTCTTCCGGGCGTTGTGTCTGTCATTTCTGCCTGCCCAAAACTACTTTTGGGCAGAAAGCTCGTGCGCAAGCTGCGCACGTCGGCACCTGCGTCTCTGCTAGTCGCCTTTGGGCTGCTGACCCGTGGTTTTCAGAGGCCCCGACTAGCCGAGCCGACGAGCCGTGTCTGCTGCCGAGTGTGCCGAGTGCATCTGGCATCCGGGCAGATGTGCCGTCGGTCGTCGCTTGGGTGGCACGAACGACGGGGGAGCTGGCTTGGCTAAATGGCTTTGTGAAGGAGACAACAGCAGGAAGCTGGTTCTTTGTGGCCAGCCACAGCTCGGCTGGATAGCTCAATTGGCCACAAATGCACGGGGCAGCGCCGGCAGCAGGGTGCCGGCAGGCGCTAGTGGCTGGACACAAAGAGTCGAAGCTCGCGACCGACGAACAGCTGGAGACGTGTGGCCTGGCCGTCTGTTGTTATTATTATTTTTCTGTTGACCCAAGGGAAGCTCGAAGCAGCAGCAGCAGCAGCAGCAAAGTAGTCAGGACAGTGACTGCAGCATAGCTAGGCATAGGGTGGCATCAGCAGCTGCAGCCCGGAAGTGGGTGTGGCAGGGCTGCTGTAGCTGGGCTAGCACTGGCAGATGTGGCAGCTGCAGCTGCAGCAGCACAGCACAGCAGCAACAGCTAAGCGGTGCCGGAGGCTTCAACTCACTGCCCGGTCTCTCACCTCTTCCTGCTGCCATATATAGCTCCGGCGGCTCTTATTTGCCCTGTATTCATCTACACTTTTAGTAGGTACGTCTGGTTACACGACTCTTGACTTGAGCACTAAAGACGGGCAGTGTGGTCAACTGCTAATGTTGCAGGGGGGCCAGTTAGGAGGGCGGTTGGGTTGGGTGGGTGTGGGCGGGGGTGAGGCCGAGGGGCCTTTATGTGCCAGAACGGACGGCTTGGCTGAGTGAGGCTCACACTCATTTCACGGCCCTCCCTTCTGGCCAGAGCCTCAGTGGCTGCAGCAGCAGTGCAGCCTGCACATGCCTAGTAGCTGTCTTGCAGCCTCCCTGGTCCCCCGTACGAAGCTTGGCATGCCTGCACATTCTAGTATCGCTAGCGTGCACTGGGCCAGTGTGGTGCAGAGGTCAAGGCCTCCTATATCGTGACCTCTAAGCTGCACGTGCTTTTGGCACGGCTTGCCGATGGCACACTCAGGTGTGCCCAGAATTGGACTCCCGCAGCAGCATTCGCGCGCAGAGCTTGATTTGGCATCCCTGCAACTCAACTGAGCACAACTCGGCCGTTTTTATTAATTGGATGCCTATATACAATCGTCTACACTGCACTACTGGCCTGTATTCTACTCAGGCCTGCCCATGCCGGTCGATCACCTGTGGTTACGCCCAGCCTGCGCCATCGCATGGTTCAAGAGCGTAGGCCTGCCCCTGCTGTTGGCTTCGAACATGTAGGCGCCAGAAGGTTGCAGAAACGCTCTGTTCCCATTCACCCGACGGTCGTCAGGCCTTGCAGGCATGCTGCAGCTGCCCCACCAGACCCGAAAGTTCTTGTATGCTTCAGCAAATGCTGGAAACCAGACTCTTTTTTTGGGGGGGGAATGCTTGCGGGAAGTGGACTCAGCCCTGGGCCGGCTGCTGCCGTGCTTTGCTTGGCGAATGTTTGCTCGTCTGCTTGGGTTTTTTGTTTCTCGTTGTGGCCCTAGTCCTCTCGCCCCGGCCCCACGCGCAACCTCGATACACCCGTAGGTTCACTCGGGCCAGGCCAGCGTAGGCCAGATTTAGGGGCTGCAGCCCGCCAGTCTGTGTGTCCTTTTGCTGCGGCCTGCCAGTCCGCTACTCGTCCTACTCCTTTCGGGGTCGACACTTCAGAGGCATCGCTCGTTCAGAGTGAACAGTTTGCCCTCGAAAACCATCAGCACTTACGGCCCTGTCGATTAAGAGGAGTGACACATGGAGCAAAGTCGGACTTCCGTTGCTTCTGGCCGAGTGGGCAGACGGAGGTAAGCATGGATGCTAGTCAAACCATACTTTCCGCCTGCACAACTGTCAAAGTGGAACCGCTGAAATCATCGCAGTAAGAGGCGTAAGGGTGTAAGGTGCTGACGCTCTGCTGCGCTTTTCGGCTTAGCCGTATGCGAGTCGTGCAAGCTCGAGCAGGGCTCGTGTGGGGTGGCACCCGTAGTTGTGCGCTGTGAGCCAGAGAGAGGGAGAGGTAGATGAGAAAGAGGGAGAGAGAGGAGAGACGGATGAGGTAGAGGAGGGAGACGAGAGATGAGAGAGAGGATGAGGAAGAGGAGAGAGAGAGAGAGAGAAGAGAGAGAGAGGAGAAGGAGAGGAGAGGAGCAAGCACGAGACGATGCTGAATAGTTCGCAGCCGCCCTCTGCGGCTTTGTATCCATCGCTGCGAGCTTCCATCACGCACAGCTGAGCTGCACCCGCACAGCCCGAAGCACAACACTGCCAGTCCTTATCTCTGATCGGACAGGAAGTCCTCAGGGTTTTTCCGTGGGTAGTGCATACACAAAATCAAAACTTCTAGTGTGTTTGAGTGCAAAATCTCAACGACGGACATAGGAGCCTCAGAGCGGCCAGCCACTCACTTTCACTGCCGCCTCCCCCCCTGAGTGGGTAGGAAGGGAGGAGGACCGATGCTTGGTGGATAAGAAACACGATACCAGCAAGCATTGATAGCAATCTCAGTGCTGATCAGTTGGTGGTGATTGTGGTCTGGTGGTAGTCTAGGCCGGCTGTGCAATCGGGGGAGGATTAGGTGGAGGATGAGAGCAGTCAAAAGGTGCTTCGCACCGCGTCATTGCAGCAGCAAGACTCAGCTGAGCACCAGACCCAGCTGTGGCTGCCTGCTAGCAGAACCTGCTGGATCGGTGGAGGGGCAGAGAGATTTACGGGAGGCAGCCTCTGATCGAACGATCGTCTGCAATTACTCTTCTTCGTGAGGAGATGGCTATGGGTTACTAACGGTTGGCCCGAGGTCCCTTGTACACCGGCTCCCCTTCACCCATAGCTTAGCTGTGAGAGAGAAGAAGCTGAGAGGGCGTGACTTAAAGCTCGCACCAGAGTACTGTCACACTTGGCTTGCTTATGGCAAATTTGAAACCGGTGGCCACATAAGGGCACCCTTGGGGTCGTGCGCTGTTGGCCCGTCTGACATGTCTCACTACCAGGCACATTGCATAGCACGCAGCCTAGCTAGAGAGTCACAAATGGCTCTGGCCGTAAGCTTCTCTCTACGGGAAAGGTGGAACAAGGCAGTTGAAGGCCAGAGTGGTTGCACACGGAGGCTTGAATGGAAATGCCATCAATGCAGCACGACAAGCTTCGTTCCGTCGATTTTTCGTGCATGGGGCAGTTTGTGTGGAGTGACGAGTAGTTCTGATCTGATGGCCAGCTAGCCATATCGGGCAGTGCTAATCAACTCCATATCTGTCAGGCTTCGTCTCTTTAAAGGTTGCTAGTACATTGCAGCACCTGCATTTCCCAAACAGTTTTTCCATACTGTATGGCAAGGTTCGTCCAGGGGGGGCAGGATTGAGGAAGCCTTCTGGATCTCTGGGCAGGCTGCTTTTCTGTCTTCCAGAACTTGGGGTGCTCATGATCGGGTGACAAGTTCGGCATGACAGTCCATACGTTCACTCCTACCGAACCGATCAGGCACACCGGTGGTTGCATCATCAGCTCGATTGTTTCATTTTAGAAACTCTAGCAGGTTCGGCAAGAGGATAAGGTAGCTGGATGCCCAGTGTATAGATCAACCATAGCTCTATTTTGTACCGGGTCTCGGGCCAGTGATATGGTGATCATTTATGAATTGTGGGTTCTATTTACAGTAAAGAAAACGCTGGACGTGCAATCAGTGGTTGCTGAACCTTTACACCCTCCAGGTGAAAATTTCTCTACTTCAGTTCTGCGGCAGAATGGCACCGTTTCCTCGCTGTATTTGAAATTAAATCACTAATAGTTGTTCTCCAACAAAAAATATCAGCACATTACCAAAAGGACTGGAATACCCTCTCTTCTCTCTCTTTCTAGGCGGTCTCTCTCTTCTCTACACTCGTGTCTCTATCTCCTCTCTTGCCTCTCTCTTCGCCTCTCCTCCTATCTCTCTCGCTTTGTCTATTCTGTCTCTTTCTCTCTCTCACTACTCTTCTCTCTCGTCTCTCTCTTGTCTCTCATATCTATATCTACCTCCCCCTGCCCTTTCCTCCTTACCTCCCTCCTTACTTTTCTCCCACAATATAGCCTTAATTGTTTCATGACACCTCTTCCATTCACCAAGGATAACAAAACCCATAGTATACAGAAAGGGCATTTAATGAGGGCTCACGCGCACTACTGAAGGAGCTCGGAGAAGTTATCGATGTGTCTATTCCTGTGGCTGGCTTCATCTAATAGTTGGTATTGGCTCCCAAGCATTCAGGTGGGAAAGCTTACATAAATGCAGCCAGACGCAGTTTCAGAGCCATTTATTATAACATCTAACATCAGTCAGAATTCTTATGCCTTTTTTGGGCCTGTGCATACCATGTCCTGAACTGCCAGTGGATTACCTGTCCTACCTGATTGTTGAGCCTGAATCGTTGTACAGGGTCGGCCCCAGGTGAGCACAAAAGCTATTCCAACGCTTCTGTTGCCTATTACTACTTCGTTTGCAGCTCCTAGCGGTCCAACAAAAGGATGGATGCCCCGAGTGAGAACCCGCTCTGCTACTCACTCAATTCCTTCGACCTGAATCCTGGGGCTAGGTTCAGCACCATTTAACTTCGTCTGTTTTCTTGTCTGCCTATTCAAAGGGCCAGTCAAAAGACTGGCCAGTGTCAAGCATGCCACTGCTGCTGCGTAGACACGCACACGCAGACACGAGTGAGCACCCACACACAAACACCACACCCACACCAGCCACAACGCCCACACTCCACTCACACTCACACCTCACACACACACTCCCGGTCCACTACACTCACACTCACACTATCACCTACTACACACTCACCTCCACACACCCACACACACACACACACACACACCCACACACACTCACACACACACACACACACACACACACACACACACACACACACACACACTCACACCTACACACACTCACACACCCACTCACCACACACACATCAACACACACACTCACACACAGCAACACCACACTCACACCACCAACACCACACCACACTCACACCACCCCTCACACGCACACACACGTGCACACCCACAGGGGGGGGCTCACACCCACACACACACCACATCCCACACACACTCACACAAACACGGTCACACCACACACACTCACACTCACACACACTCACACTCACACACACACCACCTCACACTCACACAGGACACACACACACACCCCGGCGACACCCACACCCACACCCACGAACACACACAACACACAGCGGAAGACACACACACACACACACCCACACACACACACACCCACACACACACACACAACAACACACACACACCCACACACACACACACACCCACACACACACACACACACACACTCACATACACACACACATGCACGCATGCATGCACACACACACACACACACACACACACACACACACGAGAGCGCTTCATGCACAGAACTCCCGAGCTTCGGCCAGGCTTACACCAGCCCCCTTGGTGAGATCTCAAGATGCTGTGGCTGGCACCCTGTCGTTCAGGGGGTCACACCAGCCTGCTGCCTCAGAACACATGCCTCAGTGGGCCTCACCACAGCTTTATGATCACTCACTCTATTCGAGTGGTTCTTCCTGTGCTGTTTCTGCACAACTACCCCTTATGTGGTGGGTCGGTGAATGCTCACGGATTTCACCTCTAACCAGTTCGGCCCAGTGTTATGTCTTTTTGTTTCTCCCTAGCTGTCTCCCTTCCTCTCTCTCTCTGTCTCTGTCTCTCCCTCTCTGTCTCTCTCTATCTCTCTCGGTGTCTCTGTCTGTCTCTGTCTGTCTGTCTCTCTCTCTCTCTGTCTCTCTCTGTCTCTGTTTCTCTGTCTCTGTCTCTCTGTATCTGTATCTGTCTCTCTGTCTCCCTGTCTCTCTGTCTCTCTGTCTCTCTGTCTCTCTTTCTCTCTGTCTCTCTGTCTCTGTCTCTCTCTGTCTCTGTCTCTCTGTCTCTCTGTGTCTCTCTGTGTCTCTCTCTGTCTCTTTCTCTGTCTCTTTCTCTGTCTCTCTCTCTGTGTCTCTCTCTGTGTCTCTGTGTCTCTGTGTCTGTCTGTCTGTCTGTCTGTCTGTCTGTCTGTCTGTCTGTCTGTCTGTCTGTCTGTCTGTCTCTCTCTCTCTTCTCTCTCTCTCTCTCTCTCTCTCTCTCTCTCTCTCTCTCTCTCTCTCTCTCTCTCTCTCTCTCCCGGCCACCAAACAGCATAATACATGGCAAGTCTGCCCGAAGCGGTTCCATTTATCCTCTGGCAATAGAAGGTTTTGCTCTGCAGGTCCTAGACTGTAGATCTCACTTCCACAATTCTTATGCAGTGACATCTGGTCTTCTGCTACCGACTGTGGCACATCTTTTCCAGCTGTCCTGTGCTGCTACTTCCATGCTATAATTACAGCGTTCTCTTTGTTGTGTGAGATGAGGTCTGTTGGCATGAAGTCTGTTGGCTACCGAATGCTTACCGAAAGCCGTATAGGCTTCGAGTGTGCTGTAGAAAACTCATACCTAGCAGCCACTTAGTGTCATTGGCTTTGTGGAGTTATGGATAGATATTTTTAAACACGAATAATACAGTGATTTAGCCCATTCAAAAGACGGCACAGACACCTTCATGGAGTGGGGCAAAGTGAGTTATATGCAAACAATATAAAAACATTACTTGCTTAAACAAAATGCCAGATGCTCAAGCATGCTACAGGTTTACAGGTCGACATGGCGGTCCTAAGATCTTCGGATTGTGTTTACCACGGATCATCATTCTGTCTCGTACAGTGTGCAATTGTGATCGAGCCACTGGCTTTTGTCTGTCTCGTGTCAGGACTAGGTGGCCAGGACCAGTTATTTTCTCTCTGGGAAAAAACCTTGCAAACTTCGACCTACATCGAGGCATTTGATCTCAAAAAATTGCAAAAGTTTGTGGCTACCGAGCTTCACAGGATGCAATTGGCATCAAGGCCTGAAGCAGCAATCTCGATCGATAGGGCGATTGTGGAAGATGTTCCCCAGACATATTCGTTCATACGTTCATTGAGGTGACGGCCTATGCTTGAGCCTGGTGTTGGTTGTAACACTTGGTAACTGTCACCCTCCACCAAGGTGTACATCATACCAAGGAATTGTCATTTATCGAGGGGGGCTTACGACGATGAGCTTGGCTGGCCGGGTCATTAAAACAAAACTCTTATTAGCTACTGTGGCTTTATGTTATGATGTGTCAATGTATACACTTGTATGTGGAGCTGTCATTTGTTAGTGTGACTTATCCAGCAGCTGCCGCTGTGGTGGGCTTCATTAGTGATCTGGCTTTGCATATCTGTTGCAGGTCCAAATGGGTTCGAGCAGCAGTACGTGAGAAAGCGGGTCAAGCGAGAGCCTGATTCGCTTTAACGACCCAAATGGCCGTCTATGTGGTATCTGGTGAGTTGAGCTATCCCGGTGCCACAGCCGCTGGCAGAGCAACTAGATGGCAGGCAGTTGAGTGGTTGCTGGCGAGGACGTGTACAATGCCCAAGTTTGCAGCATCCATTTCTCAGATGTTGTCTTGAGATGTCTAGCTGTCTCGTGAAACAGCCAGATACTATTCTAGACGACAGCTAACACTCTAGCCAAGCCATTGCGTGCTGCGCTGTAGAAGGTTAGGACCTGGGAAGTAAGCCAGAAAATATTTAATCAGGGCCGAATCTTATGACCATAATAAAAATAAGAATATGGCCTATTTAACAGATCATTTGCATAGCGCAGGGGAGTCTTAATGGCTGTCACCGAAGCATACAGTTGGCAATAAACCTGATCGCCCACTGCAGGATTTGAACCCTACGACCTCGGGCGTGAAGAGCGCGGCATCTCTACCTCCTGGGCTATCGTGGCCGCTTAATGTCGGCCATTTATTGAGGGCCGCACATCAGAGGGGTATTGCCAGGGGGGGGGGGCGGGGCATGCCTTTCTCGAGGGAGAGGACTACTTGTCTTTGGAGGGGGATCAGATAAGTGGTGTAGCTGGCATTGATTTTTTCTGACATCAATCGGTGAGAACTCAGTAGTCGCGCGAAGCGCTTTGGCACGAGTCAAACAGTTAAAGTTCGCATGATCCCTTGGGCAGTAATTTGAAAAGTGTCGACGGTCGAAATATACACTGGTAGTGCATTGCATTTAACCAATTAATTATATTGACTGGCAAAGATGCTTAGCTGCCGTAGGGCGCAGTGAAAGAGAGTGGCAGGGCCCCAAACTGAGGAGGAGAAGGCAGGGTAGGACGACAGCACACCACAGGCTGCCTCGCGAGCGTCAAATCTGGCCACATGGTGTATTTAAGCCCGAACGTTACGTGCGTCACGTGTCAGCCTGGCAGCACAGAGCAAGTTTTTTTTTATAGCAAGGACTATCTCCACATGGGTCACGTCAGGTCGTGGGGTCAAGTATACAGCAGGACAATTTCACCCATTTCCCTTGTTGCAATATGGGATGTGAAAGCACGCGAGGCTTTTTCTGTCGTTATAACAACAGGAAGGATCGTGTTGAATTAGCTGATCTTGGTACCAACGAGAGATCAATCACACGACCTTGAGCTTGACCTTGGCTGGCCTTTTATCTCGATTCGTTCCTGGTTTTGGCCACAGGGTTACCAGTGCTCATGTTTGGCATACCCAAGTTCGCGGGCTATATCCCAGGGAGGCCAGTACCCTACAGCTCCTCGCTAAAGACGAGAGTTCATCTAGGGCACTATGCAACCATGAAATGATAATTTTTCATGTCCACTTGTCACCCTCAACTATTGAAGGCGTCTGATGCCGGGATTTTAAAGGGGATAAATCACTTCATTATTCGTGAGGTCTGACAGTTTGTAAATGTTGAGCCAGGACGGGAGCTAGGTCAGCAGAGAGGCTAACTGAAATGTGCGCAGGTTAGTATTTCAGTCGATCTAGACAGAAAAGAAGGTTGAGTCGATCAGCTAGCCATGATAGCCTCGATTTGGACTCCCAAAGACCGCTTACGTGATCAACAGTGCGCTTTGAACAGCAGGGCATTGCTGGGGTATGTGTGGTTGGGCTGCGGCCGTCCTGTAGCCGACCTATGGGCTGACTGGACTTGTCCCTTCAGCAAGTTGTTTGTAGCCATGGGGGCTGTGAGCCTACCTTCCCCTTGGAAGGAAGCACTAGCTTGTTTGCATGCATGACTAAGAACATCAGCTATCGCACACCCTGACCCCACAGCAGACAAGCATGGTCACCCTATGAGAGCGTGTGACAGGGCTCTGCCTTAATCTGACCCTCGGGGCCTCAGTAAGATAAGCAGCCGTTTATATGATAGCAAACAAAATGCTCCACTGGCAGTCGTGCCATCTGCTTGGACCAGGACCTGGAGCTGCAGCACGCACCTAATGCAGCGCTGTGGCCGAGCAGGCCCCTCCGCCTGCCGATACAAAAAGTAAATTAGGCACTAGCAGTATCCCTTAGCGTGGGTTATTTCGACTACCAAGCAAGTGGGACACTTTTATTAAGCTATGAGAGGCTGCCTAGGTACCAGCAAATAGAGAAGGGGAGCCGAGTAACGGAACTTGAGTGACCAGCCGGTGCTCTCTTCGCATGCTGAACCAGGCGACGCCGCCAGCTGCAGCGTGTGTTGGAAAGGAAAATAGCATACAAGCAGACGCCTAGCGAGATCGAGGAACTGGTCTGCAACGGCACATTTGTCAATCAGGTCGGCCGATGAAAATCGTGCCAAAACTCTCCCAAAGGTGGCTGAAACTTATATCAGGCCAATAAGTGTAATTGCGGTCATTTGCAGGGACCTCACTCATCCTAGGGACTGCTCGACAATAACCTTGCCAAGCAAACTGGTGGGCGGGGCTGCTGTCTGAAGCAAGCATGACTTTGGTAGCACTTCGCAGCTGGTAAGCACGAAGCAACCAGTGGCCGATGAGACTAAAGCCGAGAGAGAGACCTGCTGGAAGGGCGGAGTGCGGAATGGAGCCGACGAGTGTAAGGAAGAGAGGAGAGGAGTGAGGGAATGCGCACGAAGAGAGAGACGACCCGGGAGAGCGAAGGTTGCGGGAAGAGTGAGTGAGGAGGAGAGAGGAGGAAGAGGAGAGGAGCGCTCTGCGACTTGAGAGAGTGGAGCATGCGAGAGAGAGAGACGTTAGTATCTTCTGATCTTCCGGTTCCTTCTCTCTCCCGGGTACGGGCTCGTCTATTCTCGCTCGCATGTGTGTATTCTGGGAGCTGGCTGCGAGAGAGGAGGAGCGAGAGAGGAGCGGAGTGAGACGGAGAGAGAGAGAGAGAGAGAGAGAGAGGAGAAGAGGAGGTGAGGAGTGTGAGGTTGAGAGAGAGCGTGTGTGGTGGTGGTGTAGTGTGTGTTGGTGGTTGTGGGTGTGTTGTGTGTGGGTGTGTGAGAGTGATGCCGATGGCATGTGGCTGTGTACTTACCCGAAGTCGGTAAGCAGACCCTCTCGTAGCAGATTAGCGAGTTCTGGCAAAATCACTGTCACCGCCAGCACCGGTGGATGTGGTTAGTGGCTGTTGGATCGACTACCAACCACCCTTCCAAAAACTGAGTTTCATCATTTGCCAATATGAGAAAATTGCGATGTATGCACATAGATATTCTTGGCTTGCGGCATAGTGCCTTTCATCACTGTAGAGCAAGGGGAGTGTGCTATTGAGCAAATTCTAGAAATTCATTAATCCAAGCCAACTTGGAAACAGCATGCTGCTGGTTAAGCAAAAACATTACTGAGTGGCAGGCGATTAGCTGCTTCCAGTGCAATCTGTTTGGGATAGTCATGCATGTCTGCCCTTCCCCAACAAGTGCTGTTACGAGTAACTAGAGTGTGCGTGAATCCGGATTGTCTCGGCACATTTTGTACAGTCATTATCTAGGTCTTGCTATTGCTGGCATGAGCTCAATTCGTGAAACAGCATCGGCTGGGCAGCCGAATAAGATCTCGACAGGCCTAGAGTGCAGAGTCCTCCCTGTGATATATGGCGTCTTGAGACGGAGCTGAAGTGGGGGTAGCTTAGGTTGTTTGCTAGCATCCAGACAAACTAGTCCCGCAAGGTCGCGCACCAGTCGCATCATTTTTGAAAGCCGTCTGAACGTGCCATAGCTGATGGGCACTGACGAGGCCTTCTGCACTGCTGGCTGTTGACAGGTCAGGCTAGCCAAGATCTGCCTAGTTTGGTGGGCACTACTTGGGAGCAACTAAGTGTGCTGGGCCCACAGGATGATCTGCTGTAGCTCGGTCAACTGCTGCTACGTTGCATGCCACTGTAGTGGGAGTCGCGTGCTGGATGCGTCAACTTGGGTAGTTCAGACGTAATATTGTGCGTGTAGATAAGCTAAGACAGCAATAACGCGGGTCGATGCTACACTTCCATCGTTCGACTGTTACAGACGTGCAGATAGTGAGTACAGTATGCACTGGACGTGTCATCATTTTTCACTCGTGTGCTGCTCGGCATACATCTGTAGCAACTGCCCAGACTTGCTTGATTTCATGATTAGCTTTCTTGGCTGCTTCACTGACTTTCTTCCCTAGTCTGGGCGTAGGCCAGATGAATCGTAAGCAGCTTGTCGTGTCAAGTGGTCACGCCTGCGAATAGTCTTAGTCTGCCGTATAGGTGCTGTCGTACGGCCGATCGGGTTAGCTCTTCGTGCAGAGCGGCGTGGTCAGATATGCTTCGAGCTATCTCACGGATGCACACCCGAAGGCATCTGCGGCGTTTGTCGTGGGGCAGTAAAAGCGCGGGCATAGGAAGATGTCTACTGTCGTAGCAAGTGCTGTGTCCTGCTGCTGCTTAGAGCATTGCTATCCTGCACAGCTTCGAAAAGTCATGCATTGTGCTGCTAGTGCTGGCGGAACTCAGGGCTTCAATTCCAGGCGAACTCCAGCAAGCTTGCCTACTTTGCAGACGGCTTCACGCTGCATATCTGCCTAGGCATGGATGATAGGGTGTGAGAGATGTGGGGTATCGAGAGATGAGAGAGAGACTTGTAGAGAGGCTTCTCTTATCCTATCCTTTCTCCGTTTTTATCTCTCTCTCTTTCTACTTTCTATCTCTTATCTCTCTCACTCCATTCCTCTAATCACTCTTCCCCCTCCCTTTCTCTTTTCCTTTCCTGCTTCCTCTGTGCGTTGCTTTTCCTCCCCTCTTCTTTATCTCGCTTTTTTTTCTCTCTCTTCCCTTGTGCTTCTCTGATTCGCCCACCCCCTTCTCTCCTCTTGTTATTGTCTGTTTCAGTTTCTCTCCTGCTTCGTGGTTGTTTGCTGGCTCTGCTCGTTCGGTTGGCGTCTCGGCTTTTTATCGTTTCTTCGTCTAGAGGGAGAGTAAGCGCATCAAGGGAAAGTAAGAGAGAGAGAGAGAGAGAGAGAGAGATAGAGAGAGAGAGAGAGAGAGAGAGAGAGAGAGAGAGAGAGAGAGAGGACGCGAGAGAGAGAGAGAGAGAGAGATGAAGAGAGAGAGTAAGAGATCAAGGGAGTAAGAAAGAGAGAGGAGAGAGAGAGAGAGCGAGAGAGAGAGAGAGAGAGAGAGAGAGAGAGAGAGAGAGAGAGTGTGTGTGTGTGTGTGTGTGTGTGTGTGTGTGTGTGTGTAGTGGGTGTGAGAGTGTATGCAGTAATTGGTGGTGATTAGAAGAAGCAGCAGTCTGGGTAGCGACACGTACCAAAGGCCAATACGGTCAAACCGTGCGTATTTGATCGCGTCATTAAAGGTGTTAGGTGACTCTGATGCTGCTAACCTCTGGCTATTTGCGCGGCCTCTAAGGTGCTTTTGCAAGTGATTGCTTTGGACCTCTTTGCTTCAATTTGCTACATCTCTCCTTGTTGCTCATACAGGTCAGCTTGCCTGTCTGTATATCCTGGCTTTATTTTGTGGTGCTTGCTTCTGTGGTTGGCGTGGTTGGTGAAAGTGAGAGTGAAATGACAGGGCAAGGACTTCACGGGCACATCCAGCAAGCCGAGCAGCAATCTGTTGGCAGCTGGGAATCGGGAGGTGGATTCTATTGAGTGTTTGCCCTCGTTGGCTTGTTCATCGAACTTAAGGACCAACGAGAGGTGGGTGCTAGGTTAGCAGCAACAGGTGCTCTGTACTGCTCCTCTCGGTTAGTGTGCTGAGACTGGTCTGCTTAATGCGAGTCGCAAGCGAGCAGGTTACGCTGTGCCCGATCTGACTCTGGACATTACAGTGACATTGTTAAGGCAAGTGCTGCATCTCTCAACTTACATCGACCTGAGCTCGAGTTGTATTTGTCGCAGAGCGGTGCGCTCTCTCTGCTAAGGGCTCGCGATGCACTGACAACCCCGGAAAGACGAGCCCAGAGATTTTCTGGATCGCACCGACCACTCTCATATACTGATGATATATATGTAAACCTGACAGTTGCACGTACGGCTGAGGAATTGAGCACTTTGTCTGAAGAAGATGCCTAACTGCCAGGCGTTTTACGCTGAGTTGACTAAGGGCGGCGTGTCTAGGCGGGCTAGGGAAAACCGGATAGTAAGCTGAATACCCTAACGGCACGTTGTACTCGAGGTGCTTCGGACGCTGGCAAACAACCAAGCCCTCCGATTGCATTTTCGATTTGATGATATGGCCGTTCCTACAGCAGCACGAGGCTAACGAAGGCTTTGGTGCATTTCACGGCACCTGCAACCGGCTATTGGGCCCGAGTTAAATGTGCGTATTTGTTTGCTAAACCTTCTCTGCCTTTGCCGGCAAAGATTAAAGGTCTTTATTTGCGTGCACTGTGCAGTTGGGGCTGACCCCCTCTTTAGCTGCTGTTTGATGACAATGTGTGTGTACTGAGCCACTACTGTAGGTGTGCACAGCCACACTAGCAGCTTTTTGGTTTACTGGTCTCGGATGACAAAGTAAATAAGACCTCGCTTGACTGTCTTGAGGTTTCCTGGGCAACGCAGCCGCAGCCTACTCGATGCCACGGCTGGGTAGGATTAGACGAGCCAGCGGGAGCTACAACAAGCCATGCCCAGAGATGCACTGACGATCCTCGACGGTGAGGTGCTGAGACAGACCTGCGCCGTCGCTGTCAGTCATCGGCTAGCGACAGCAGGTGACGACATCAGCCTGATGGTGCGACAATACATTGGGCTGAGCTCATACAGTTGCTGCCTCTGCCTGCACGCGGTGGCGCTGCTGGCCGGAATGCGATACGCCGAGATCCTGACAGTGCAATGATATCGTTTTGCTGGCCGACGCGAGGGCCCTGAGACGACTCATTGAGGCAGCGCGATCATCGCTTTGGATCAGCGGCCGTTATGTCTCTTGCTCCGCTTTGCCAGCGGCAAGTGGCAGCGCACGGACCGCCACACACAGAGAACGAGAGAGAGAGAGAGAGAGAGAGAGGAGAGAGGAGAAGGACGAGAGAGCATGAGAGAGGAGAGGAGAGAGAGGGAGAGAGGGAGGAGAGAGGATCGCTCCGCGGCGGAAGCAGAGAGAGGCGGGAAGAGAAGAAGGCTGCATCGTGCGCAGCTGCTTGGCTTTCGGGCCCGGCACTTCTTATCTAGGCCGTGCTTGCTTTGAGTAGCCTGCCGCCGACGCTACGGCTGCCACTGAGAAGAGTGGCGCAGCTAGTCGGTGTAATAGGAGATGCCTCGGCACTGTCAGAGCTGGGTCAGGAGCTCGACTCGCGGTCGTAACGGCCACACCGCAGGCACAGCCCGTTCAGTCGCGATGCAAACGCCATTACACCGGTATTGCCGCATGTAATGTATCTCCAATCTGTAACTCCACAAAGCCACAAAGACTACGTGGGAGCACTCAGGAGAAGTTTTGTGCATAGCCACACCCAGCAGCGCCAAGCGGCTTTCAGGACGCATTTGGTAGCCGACAGGACGTCATACTCACGCAACAAAGATAAAGGTGGGAGCATAGCAGAGTCAGGAGAGCAGTTGAGTGTAGTGAGTAGCATGGTAGCAGCAGCTCAGAGCGCGCTGGAAACAGGGTGAGCCATATGGTCGGCAGCAGGAGACGTATTGCGGGCCTCAGCACCAGAGCCGCGACCCAAAGGGAGGTTGTCTCAAAACCGACGACTGCTCGCGCTGCGGCGTAAAAGTCACCGGTCGTAGGGCCTAGAAGTGATGCACTGTGGAGCAGACAATTCTTCCGCCCATAGCCAGTGGAACAAACACTGCTTTCGCTTCTCCCCCATCAGAGGTCGGCCGCTTTTCTGTGTGGCATGCGCCAAGAGACTCCCCACTCCTAATCTGTTGGGCCTGGTTTCTGCTCAGCTGTTTAGCATACGAATGTGCGATCGTATGCACCAAACGCTGGGACTAGTGAGCCTCCCTGGCTGGACTGTGGCATGTTGTTAGCATTGTGTTTGTGGGTTGACCCGCAAGAGTTGTCATGTGACTAGTTGGATAGGCTGGGTGAGCCATGGGCAGGCAGCAACCGAAGGAGTGTGTGTATGTGAACATGTGCGTGTGCACATGTCTGGGTTGAGCGAGTAGGCGTGCCTTCGAAGGTATTTTAAAACATAGGTAATGGTCTTTGTTAATGCACCGTGATGATCAATGGCGTCAGGTGCCTGCACCGCTCGGTAACTTGGTCCACAGTGCAGCACGTGTCGATTGCGAGTATCTTTTGTAGCTTGGCGGAGCGTGACTCGACGGATCGGTCTCGTTTAGACATGAATAGCCGGGCAGGCGTGGTCAAGAGGTTACACGGGCAAGGGTGTGGCAGTTGTCACCATTCTAGACGACGGTCTCGGAGACCACGCCTCCTGACCTCGAGAGCGAAAAACTTTGGTAAGTCAGCAGCTGAGGGCTAAGGCAGTAGGTGCACAGGCTGCTGGCACTGACTTGGCGGATTCTAGCGCTTTGTATTGGGCTGCATTATGTAGGCATCCGGCCTGGCGGTCTGCTCCGATTTCCTCCATCGTTGTAAGCTAATCGGAAAACCAGCAGAAAACTTGCAAGCCTTTGGCAGCAAGCATGAGCTATGCGCTGCCGAAAGCGCGGGCTCGGTGAGTGTGCTCGCTCAAGCCAACGGTAGCTGCCGACCGTTGGCTGGGCACCACTTCCGAAAAGAGCCGCCTCATGCACTTCAGAAGCAGGGCCATCCATCCCCCACTGCCTGCACCGTATGACCCGCAGGCTTGCTTTCCAAGCCTCGCGGCTTAGTGTTTTAGGTAATGTTCCACAGAGCATGTATCGCAGGCTGTATGTTATGTTGTGTTTCAGCTTAGGGACGCTTTCGCCATGCCAAGGCTCCCATTCAGTAATCAGATGGCTCTCCGCGAAGAGAGAGAGACCGATGATCTCCGTAGGTGGGAAAGCAGGGCCAGCCACCACACAGCCACATGACCAGACAAGGAAGCGAGCCGCCGTGTCAGCAGCCGGTTGGTCGTCGGGACGGTGAGCCGGTTGGTCGTCGGGACCGTGAGTATGTCGGGGAGTTGGCGCTGACTCGGTCGGGACGTTGGCCGTCGGGATGTTGGCCTAGATTGGCTAGGGGGAGCCGAGGGCGACTGAGCTCATCGCACGCAGTTGCCTGGAGATTACTTGCTAGTAGCTAGCAGGCATGGCACACCACGATGGCAGTAAACAAGGGACCCTACCCAACGTAGCGTAAGACAGCACCCACTTCTGCCTGCCTCCTGGCTGCCGAAGACCTGCCTCTGCTGTCCTGTCGGGCGTGCTCGGTGGAAGTAGGCCCAAATTAGACTGACAGTCGGACTCCACGCTGTGCTCTTTCGTGCATGACACCCAACTCTGGCTGACGTAGTTGCCTGGCTCATGGCCGTAGCCAGAGCTCTGAGTGCAAAGGTGCCCAAGGGCCACTCGCTGCCAAGTTGCTGCAGCGATCGGTGGCATCCTTTGCTGGGATTGACCCGGACATGCCCAAAGCAGCCAGCAGCCACCGCAGCAGCAGATGGGCTGCAGCCAAGACTTCATAAACAGGAAGACAGAAACGACATTCGGGCCTTCTCACGTGCACATGTTCGCAGAAACCCTGCACGGATAATATCGAGCTTTTCCTGTGTGCCCAACCCGATTTCTTTCCATCTTCTGGCTCTGCGGAGTGATGAAGGAAAGGCCGCTGTTTTGGGCCTTCCGATCGAGAAGGGTCCTACCGGGCTTCACGTTAAACCCGGTCCTGTCTGTCACAACCAGCTGCAGCAATCGGCCACGGCCTGGCCGTGGGCTCGCTGGGCACCGCTGCCACTCGTTGGCCCCGAAAGAGGAGAGTTGCCCGCTTCGGCGGCAGTGGGCGTGTTCCTGTCGTCCCGGGTGCTTTCCCAGCTGGTCGAGTCGAGCACAGTGAACTGCCTGCCGCAATCGATCAGCTGTCGCCGAGTTCGCTCAATTACTGCAGTGGTTTAACGTGGCGAGCTGCCGTACACAAGGTCATAGGTCGGAATTAATGTTTGATGACCGAAGTCGTGGGCTCGAGCCCGCGCAGCACGGGAATGGCGAACTTCGAATAACAAATGAATTATATTTGTGTTAATGTCAGCCACACACGCCCTCTAGTGGGACGGCACAGCCTGTATGGCCGAAGCGCCTCTGCAGCTCTTGATGGCTATGGAAAGGTACACCACGTTACGCAGTAACCGGTCCAGCAGGTTTCTCTTCGACTGCATATTAACAGCAGGCATTGAATGCGCTCTGTCATTTGTCCCGAATTGCGTTACATCTGGCGAGCTCTGACTCGCAGAATGCTGGACCCTATTGGTCTCCCGAGCGTCAGTGTGCTTGCTGCTGATTGATTATTCCCGTGTGGCATTGGATTCCTGAGGGCGAAAGTTTGTGTCTCGTGCCGGTGCCTGAGAGTGAGCGGAACGAGCAACGAGCAGCAGCAGCAGCAGCGAGGAGTCGTGCACTCGCGTCACACACGATTGGCTGCCTTTGCCTGCACTAGGGCTATCTCGCAGCACGGCTTGATGTGGGGGTGAGAGTAGAGCGCTGGGTGGCATCACGGAGGAGTGGCAATCACGTGGCGGGTGAGGCATCACGGGGCTCGGCAATACTGCTTATCGGGTTTTGTGGTGGCTCACTGTGAGTGTGGAGGTGCATCTACGGTAACCGACCTGATCAGAAGTGGGCAGGCAGCAGGGGCCTCAGACATCGTGTCAGCAGCCACCCAACTGATGGCGGTTTGCTATAATCGCTGGACCGGTCATTAGACAAGCTCAAGCTTGCTCTACTTAGCAATGTTGCCAACACGACACTGGTTGGCCACCCAGGTAAGGGAAACTGCACCACCCTCTTCGGTGGTCTAGCTGGGTTCTATAACACAGTGGCAGGAGTGCTGTGCAGCTGCAGAGCTAGCGGCACGTGTTGGCACCCACATCGGTGATAGCCGCATGGTGGTGGCTGTCGCAATGGCATGCCCGCTGCTGCTGAGTTCTTCCTTGGCTTTTATATAGTGTGTTGGACAGGACCCGAGCGAGCTATGGACGTGGTCAACGACTTCGGGTACAGCGACCAGCCCACAATCCACTGGTACCGACCACCAGCAACGAGAAACCGGTAAGTAGAGCAGGGCTTCTGACGGGTGGGCAACGAAGGCACACCAGCAGACACTCACATGCTACCGGACTGCTCCTGGCCAGGGCCGTCCTCTTCCGTGGCCACACAGATGCGCAATGCCCCAGAGCACGGGCTCAGACCTCGGGCTCGGGCCCTGGGCTGGCTAGTCCAGCAGCCCACCACCACGCTATCTCACGTCCAAGCATACGTGGGCTGGCTAGTTGAGCTGCTGTCGTGGACAAAACTGCATAATGTAGGATGCTGCGATTAGCAGCTGTTTTGCCCGCTAGAGGCTGGCTGCCCGTAGTACGTCGTCTAATACATAATTACCTTGTCAGGGTCCCGTAGGCCTTAAAGAAGGCTGCCTGGCCTGCTTGGTCTACCCGTTTTGACACCGATTGCAGTGCCGACGGCTTAGGCGTGACAGCGCTAAACTGGTTTTAAATCCAGCATGCTGCCTGCCTCGATGCAGCGAGTTTGTCTGCTGCGCCGTCCTAGTCGGCGGAATGGCCTTTGTTGGCGATATTGTCGTTTTCAAATTGATGGGGTTCAACTGCAGCTGCCGCTAGGAGAGCACAGCACCAATTGGCCATGTCAGGTTTCTCGACGGAGGTCCTTCGTGTGGCAGTTATCCCCACATGCTTCCTGCATGCTGTGTCAGTTAAGCACTCGGTAGTGGGGGCCTGGTCGTCGGCGTTGCAAACTGATGTCATGGGTAGTGCTCGGTGCCGCAGAGAAGCTATTAGATAGCTGTAGAACATGCATTATTCAGTCAGTGTCTGACTGGTCGGGCGGAGGCTCGAGGCAGTACATATGGTAAGTGGGCTTTGAAATCCAAGGCCTCAAGGACCGTGTGTAGAGGGGAGCAGCGTCGTCGGCGCGGACTCAATCGGCAGGCATCGGGACTCAGAAAAACTGGGACGGCTGACAGGATCGGTCTTTGCTCGAGGCAAATGCTGTTTCTGCTCTGGTGTCCACAGCTCGCGCGGGTGGCTTTGGAGTTTGACCACGTCAAGCAGATAGCGGGGTGACGGCAAAGCTTTGGGCAGATCGGTAATAATAATGATACTATTGACATTTGATAGAAGCGCCGTCATGAGAACGTTAAGCTCTTCTGGCGCTGTTTACATTTGCGTGCAAAGTGACATTGCGCACAATTAGGATAAGTAGTTATAGGAATGGGACGACTGCGTGTGCGTCACAGCACACACCCACACAGCAGCACACACAACACGCACACACGTTCACGTGAAGTGTGTGTGCGTGTGTGTGTTGTGTGTGTGTGTGTGGCTGATGTGAAGTGCGAGAGGCAGCATAAGGGTTTCTCGACTCTCGTGCAGAGCTCTCTGCCACTCTTGGTTTGCGGACTGGTCACGCGAGGACAATTTTGGACCCCTAACTACATCATGTCTGCTAAGTTAGTGTCTGGACGTGACTACCACCTCTTCTGTGCAATGCACACTTTCCCAGCATTATGTCTAAGCCGAGGTGAGTTGCGGCTTGACAGTGTTGGCGCGCGCACCTGGACTTTCTTCCGATGCTCGCACGGTGCGGGTTGCAGCTGGCTTGAAGAGAGGTCAGGCACTATTATAGCGTGGGAACCAGTGGTTCTTAACCTTCCTAATGCTGCGACCCTTTAAGCGCCGTTCCTCGTGTTGTGCGTTGGCGACCTTCGGGCATTAAGCAAAAGTATTGGTGCTATTGAAAGTATGGTGTGTGTCGGATGGTCTTAGGGCGACCCTCGTGAAAGGAGTCGCTCCGACGCCCTCAAAGGGTGGTAGCAAACCCACAGGTTGTCGAGAACCGGCGTGCCCTCGCCACTAAGCTGGGAGGTGGTGGGGCAGTCGCAGTTGTAATGTCCGAGCGCCGCGCGTGAGCAGTTGCGTTGGCCACGATCGGGTGTCTCGTTGAACTGACAGTAGTCGCGGTCACAGGCCTCCGCCTCTTCCTCCGGTCCATCTGGCCTCGTCTCGAGGCGTGTGCTCCACGATCACGAGTCTCCCGCTGCATTCGACCTGACGGCTCCCGGGATGCTCGGCAGGCACGGCACTCGCTGTGCCGGGTGAGGTGGCCACGCCGCCTAGCCGATCCAACGGCATCTGTGGCTCGGTCGGTGGCACACGACGGGCGGCCCAGCATCGGAGGCATTCGCATGCAGACGGAGCAGTCACAGACTCGGTCGAGGCGCTGGCGCTCGGCTGACAGGCGGGCGACTACGGCCGACTATCTACAGCGCCTCGTGTGGGTCCGGACGCATGACGGGAAAACAGTGGCCGGCTCCAGCGTCACTGGCCTCGGCAGAGCCTTCAGGGAAGGCGTTGCCAAGGTGAGTGCTCCGTCGGGTTGCCCAACGCTGCTCGTTTCGTTTAGGCGGCGCGATGACGCACACTCGCGAGAGCGTTAGTGTGCGCATTGCTGCTCCTGTCTGCGGCAAGCGAGCTCTCGGACTTGCAGATTTTCGCCCAAAGCGTGGTTAGGAGACCGTGCAGG
>WPIO01000240.1:0-217815 GCA_009760855.2 Cristatella mucedo
TTCTGGAAGAAAAGACGCGTAAAATGGTTTGAGCAGAGTAGATAACTAACTCTGAACGCCGATGTTTTGATGACTCTACCAGCATGATATCGAAGTATTCATTGAAACTTATTATAACACTAAAGGGTATACATTTCTAGAAGAAAAGATGCGTAAATGGTTTTAGCAGGGCAAATAATTTACTCGGAACGCCGGAGGTTTGAAGGATGTACTAGCGGGATAACGGAGTATGTATTAAGAGTAATATTTCAACACTGAACGATATATATATTTCCGAAAGAAACTGGGAGCGAAAACAGTCTCAGAAGGATAGATGAGTTACCTGAAACGCCTGCGGTTTAAAGCATCTACCAGAGGGCTAATGAATTAATTTTTAAGACATATAAAAATACTAGAAGATATGAGTTGACGGAAGAAAAGACGCGTAGATATTTTGTGCAGGGAAAATAACTTACTCGAAAAGTCGGCGGTTTAAAAGACCTACCAACGGGTTAACAAAGTACTAATTGAGACTAATTATATCACTAAAGGATATATAGATTTCAGGAAGAAAAAAGGAGCGTTAACAGTTTCAGCAGGGTGATAAGATACCTACAACGCCTGCTGTTTGAAGGGTCTACCAGTAAATTTATGATTTGTTTGTTGAGACTCTTATTTACGCTAACAACTTATTTCCGGATAAAAGACGCGTAAATCGTATTAGCAGGGGGATCACTTACTCGAAAAACAGGCGGTTTGAACGGTCTACCGTTAGGATAACGAAGTATTGGTTGAGACAACTAATAATACTAAAAGATTTACAAATTGGACAGCAAAGACGCGTAAACGGCTAAGGGAGGGCAGAAAACTTACTTGGAGCACCAGCGGTCGAAAGGTACTACTAGTAAGATAATACCTTATTTAAAGAGCCAACAAAACCTACTCAAGAATATGTGTCCGGAAGAAAAGACGCGTAAATAGTTTGAGCAGAGTAGACCACTTATTTGGAACGCCGATGTTTTGAAGATTCTACCAGCATGATATCGAATTATTCATTGAGACTGATTATAACACTAATGGGTATACATTTCTGGTAGAAAAGATGCGTAAATGATTTTAGCAGGGCAAATAACTTACTCGAAACGCGGGCGGTTTGAGCGATCTACCCTTAGCATAACGAAGTATTTATTGACACAACTAATAACACCAAAAGATATACAAATTGGACAGAAAAGTCGCGTAAATGGCTAAGGGAGGGCAAATAAATTACTTGGAACACCAGCGGTCTAAAGGTACTACCAGTAAGATAATTAATTATTTAATAAGCCAACGAAAATGACTCAAGAATATATTTCCGGAAGAAAAGACGCATAAATGGTTTGAGCAGAGTACGTAACTTACACGGAAGGCCGGCGGTTTGAAGGATCTACAAGCGGGATCACGAACTATCAATTACGATTAATTAAAAAAGTAAAGGATGTATGTTTTCGCAAGGTAAGATGCGTACATGATTTTTCCAGAGAGGATACCGTCTTCAGAACGGCTTTGTGTGCAAGGTACAACCTGTAAGATAATTATGTTTTGAGACTATTTATAACTGCAAAGGCTATATATTTGCGATGGTATAGACGCTCCAACGGATTTTGCAGGAGAGATAACGTACTTGGAACAGCTGCTGTTGGAAGGTATTACGAGGAAGATAATTAATAATTTAATGAGATTATTTATGACAATAAAGGATATATATTTCCTTAAAAAGACGCGTAAATGGTTCCTTTAGGAGAGATAACTCATTCGGAACGCCTGCGGATGAAAGGTATTACCAGTAAGATAATCAGCACTTCAAGTGAACAATCTAACATCGGGATAATGAGGGATTTATTGTAAATATTTACGACACTAAAGCGTATTTATTAGCTCAACGAAACACGCGTATATGGTTTTACCAGGTGAAATAAATTACCCGGAACGCTGCGGATACAAGGTACTACCAGTAAAATAAGCGATTATCTATTGAGACTATTTATAACACTAAATGACGTTTATTTCCCAAAGAAAACACGCGTCAAAGGATTTACAATGGCGGATAATTTTCGCGGAACTTATTCGGTTTGAAGGTACTACCGGGAAGAAAGTTAATTCTTTCACGAGAGGATTTTTAAAAGTAAAGGATATATATTTCCATAAAAACACGCGTAAATGGCTGTATCAACTTGTGCGGCACAATTACGGATCGAAGGTATTACCAGTAAGATAATAATCATTTCTCGCGATTATTTATAATATTAAAGATACATATTTACGGAAAAAGACGCGTACAAATGGTTATATTAGCAGAGATAACTTTCTCGGAACGCTTGCGGTCAAAGGTACTACTAGTAAGGTAACAAATTTTTGTGTGAGCCTATATATAAAAATCAAGGATATATATTTCCGGAAGAAAAGACGCGTAAATTGTTTGAGCGGAGTAGATAACTTACTCGGAAGGCGGGCGGTTTGAAGGATCCACCAGCTTCCAGAAGAAAAGACGCGTAAATGGTTTGAGCAGAGTAGATAACTTACTCTGAACGCCGATGTTTTGAAGATTCTACCAGCATGATATCGAAGTATTCATTGAAACTTATTATAACACTAAAGGGTATACATTTCTGGAAGAAAGATGCTAAATGATATATATATTTCCGAAAGAAACAGGGAGCGAAAACAGTTTCAGCAGGGGAGATGAGTTACCTGAAACGCCTGCGGTTTGAAGCATCTACCAGGGGGCTAATAAATTAATTATTAAGATATATAATAATACTAGAAGATATGAGTTGATGGAAGAAAAGACGCAAAGATATTTTGTGCAGGGAAACTAACTTACCCGAAAAGTCGGCGGTTTAAAGGACCTACCAACGGGTTAACAAAGTACTAATTGAGACTAATTATATCACTAAAGGATATATAGATTTCTTGAAGAAAAAAGGAGCGTTAACAGTTTCAGCAGGGGGATAAGATACTTGCAACGCCTGCTGTTTGAAGGATCTACCAGTGAGTTTATGATTTATTTTTTGAGACTCTTATTAACGCTAACAATATTTTTCCGGATAAAAGACGCGTAAATCGCTTTAGCAGTGGGATCACTTACTCGAAACGCGGGCGGTTTGAACGGTCTACCCTTAGGATAACGAAGTATTTATTGAGACAGTTAATAACACTAAAAGATATACAAATTGGACAGCAAAGACGCGTAAATGGTTAAGGGAGGGCACATAACTTACTTGGAACACCAGCGGTCGAAAGGTACCACTAGTAAGATAATTAATCATTTAAAGAGCCAACAAAAACGACTCAAGATTATGTTTCCGGAAGAAAAAGCGCGTAAATAGTTTGAGCAGGGTAGATCACCTACTCGGAACGCCGAATTTTTGAAGATTCTACCAGCATGATATCGAATTATTCATTGAGACTGATTATAACAATAAAGGGTATACATTTCTGGAAGAAAAGATGCGTAAATGGTTTTAGCAGGGCAAATAACTTACTCGAAACGCGGGTGGTTTGAACGATCTACCGTTAGGATTACGAAGTATTTATCGACACGATTAATAACGCTAAAGGATATACAAATCGGACAGCAAAGACGCGTAAATGGTTAAGGGAGGTCAGATAACTTACTTGGAACACCAGCGGTCTAAAGGTACTCTACTACTAGTAAGATAATTAATTATTTAAAGAGCCAACGAAAACGACTCAAGAATATATTTCCGGAAGAAAAGACGCGTAAATGGTTTGAGCAGAGTACATAACTTACTCGGAAGGCCGGCGGTTTGAAGGATCTACTAGCGGAATAACGAAGTATCAATTACGATTAATTATAAAAGTAAAGGATGTATATTTTCGCAAGGTAAGATGCGTACATGATTTTTCCAGAGAGGATAACGTCTTCAAAACGGCTTTGGGTGCAAGGTACTACCTGTAAGATAATTATGTGTTGAGACTATTTATAACTGTAAAGGCTATATATTTGCGATAGAATAGACGCTCCAACGGATTTTGCAGGAGAGATAACGTACTTGGAACAGCTGATGTTGGAAGGTATTACAAGGAAGATAATTATTAATTTGTTGAGACTATTTATGACAATAAAGGATATATATTTCCTACAAAAAGACGCGTAAATGGTTCGTTTAGGAGAGATAACTTATTCGGAACGACTGCGGATGAAAGGTATTACCAGTAAGATAATCATCACTTTAAGTGAACAATCTAACATCGGGATAACGAGGAATTTATTGTAAATATTTATGACACTAAAGCGTATTTATTACCGGAACGAAACACGCGTGTATGGTTTAACCCGGTGAAATAAATTATTCGGAACGCTGCGGATACAAGGTACTACCAGTAAAATAAGCGATTATATATTGAGACTATTTATAACACTAAATGACGTTTATTTCCTAAAGAAATCGCGCGTCAAAGGATTTACCAGGGCGGATAACTTACGCGGAACTTATCCGGTTTGAAGGTACTACCGGGAAGATAGTTAATTCTTTCACGAGAGGATTTTTAACAGTAAAGGATATATATTTCCATAAAAACACGCGTAAATGGCTGTATCAACTTGTGCGGCACACCTGCAGATCCAAGGTATTACCAGCAAGATACATCATTTCTCGCGATTATTTAAAATATTCAAGGATACATATTTACGGAAAAAGACGCGTAAATGGTTATATTAGCAGAGATAACTTTCTCGGAACGCTTGCGGTCAAAGGTACTACTAGTAAGGTAACAATATTTTGTGTGAGCCTATATATAAAAATCAAGGATATATATTTCCGGAAGAAAAGACGCGTAAATTGTTTGAGCGGAGTAGATAACTTACTCGGAAGGCGGGCGGTTTGAAGGATCCACCAGCGGAATAACCAAGTATACATTTAAAATAATGATAACAATTAGGATATATATGACCGGTAGAAAAAAAGAAGCGTCAAAACTCTCAGCAGGGAAGAACCCCAGCGTTTTGATGCATCTGCCCGCGGGCTAATAAATCATTTTTTGACACAATTAATATCACTGAAGGGTACACAGTTCCAATAGAAAAGACGCGTAATTTTTTTCTGCAGGGAAGACAACTTACTCGAAAACGCCAGTGGTTATAAGGTACGACCAGTAAGATACAATATTTAATGAGACTATTTATACAACTAATGGACGTATATTTCCAGAAGAAAAGACGCGTAAATGGTTTGAGCAGAGTAGATAACTTACTCTGAACGCCGATGTTTTGAAGATTCTACCAGCATGATATCGAAGTATTCATTGAAACTTATTATAACACTAAAGGGTATACATTTCTGGAAGAAAGATGCGTAAATGGTTTTAGCAGAGCAAATAACTTACTCGGAACGCCGGAGGTGTGAAGGATGTACCACCTGGATACCGGAGTATGTATTAAGAGTAATATTTCAACACTAAATGATATATATATTTCCGAAAGAAACAGGGAGCGAAAACAGTTTCAGCAGGGGAGATGAGTTACCTGAAACGCCTGCGGTTTGAAGCATCTACCAGGGGGCTAATAAATTAATTATTAAGATATATAATAATACTAGAAGATATGAGTTGATGGAAGAAAAGACGCAAAGATATTTTGTGCAGGGAAACTAACTTACCCGAAAAGTCGGCGGTTTAAAGGACCTACCAACGGGTTAACAAAGTACTAATTGAGACTAATTATATCACTAAAGGATATATAGATTTCTTGAAGAAAAAAGGAGCGTTAACAGTTTCAGCAGGGGGATAAGATACTTGCAACGCCTGCTGTTTGAAGGATCTACCAGTGAGTTTATGATTTATTTTTTGAGACTCTTATTAACGCTAACAATATTTTTCCGGATAAAAGACGCGTAAATCGCTTTAGCAGTGGGATCACTTACTCGAAACGCGGGCGGTTTGAACGGTCTACCCTTAGGATAACGAAGTATTTATTGAGACAGTTAATAACACTAAAAGATATACAAATTGGACAGCAAAGACGCGTAAATGGTTAAGGGAGGGCACATAACTTACTTGGAACACCAGCGGTCGAAAGGTACCACTAGTAAGATAATTAATCATTTAAAGAGCCAACAAAAACGACTCAAGATTATGTTTCCGGAAGAAAAAGCGCGTAAATAGTTTGAGCAGGGTAGATCACCTACTCGGAACGCCGAATTTTTGAAGATTCTACCAGCATGATATCGAATTATTCATTGAGACTGATTATAACAATAAAGGGTATACATTTCTGGAAGAAAAGATGCGTAAATGGTTTTAGCAGGGCAAATAACTTACTCGAAACGCGGGTGGTTTGAACGATCTACCGTTAGGATTACGAAGTATTTATCGACACGATTAATAACGCTAAAGGATATACAAATCGGACAGCAAAGACGCGTAAATGGTTAAGGGAGGTCAGATAACTTACTTGGAACACCAGCGGTCTAAAGGTACTCTACTACTAGTAAGATAATTAATTATTTAAAGAGCCAACGAAAACGACTCAAGAATATATTTCCGGAAGAAAAGACGCGTAAATGGTTTGAGCAGAGTACATAACTTACTCGGAAGGCCGGCGGTTTGAAGGATCTACTAGCGGAATAACGAAGTATCAATTACGATTAATTATAAAAGTAAAGGATGTATATTTTCGCAAGGTAAGATGCGTACATGATTTTTCCAGAGAGGATAACGTCTTCAAAACGGCTTTGGGTGCAAGGTACTACCTGTAAGATAATTATGTGTTGAGACTATTTATAACTGTAAAGGCTATATATTTGCGATAGAATAGACGCTCCAACGGATTTTGCAGGAGAGATAACGTACTTGGAACAGCTGATGTTGGAAGGTATTACAAGGAAGATAATTATTAATTTGTTGAGACTATTTATGACAATAAAGGATATATATTTCCTACAAAAAGACGCGTAAATGGTTCGTTTAGGAGAGATAACTTATTCGGAACGACTGCGGATGAAAGGTATTACCAGTAAGATAATCATCACTTTAAGTGAACAATCTAACATCGGGATAACGAGGAATTTATTGTAAATATTTATGACACTAAAGCGTATTTATTACCGGAACGAAACACGCGTGTATGGTTTAACCCGGTGAAATAAATTATTCGGAACGCTGCGGATACAAGGTACTACCAGTAAAATAAGCGATTATATATTGAGACTATTTATAACACTAAATGACGTTTATTTCCTAAAGAAATCGCGCGTCAAAGGATTTACCAGGGCGGATAACTTACGCGGAACTTATCCGGTTTGAAGGTACTACCGGGAAGATAGTTAATTCTTTCACGAGAGGATTTTTAACAGTAAAGGATATATATTTCCATAAAAACACGCGTAAATGGCTGTATCAACTTGTGCGGCACACCTGCAGATCCAAGGTATTACCAGCAAGATACATCATTTCTCGCGATTATTTAAAATATTCAAGGATACATATTTACGGAAAAAGACGCGTAAATGGTTATATTAGCAGAGATAACTTTCTCGGAACGCTTGCGGTCAAAGGTACTACTAGTAAGGTAACAAATTTTTGTGTGAGCCTATATATAAAAATCAAGGATATATATTTCCGGAAGAAAAGACGCGTAAATTGTTTGAGCGGAGTAGATAACTTACTCGGAAGGCGGGCGGTTTGAAGGATCCACCAGCGGAATAACCAAGTATACATTTAAAATAATGATAACAATTAGGATATATATGACCGGTAGAAAAAAAGAAGCGTCAAAACTCTCAGCAGGGAAGAACCCCAGCGTTTTGATGCATCTGCCCGCGGGCTAATAAATCATTTTTTGACACAATTAATATCACTGAAGGGTACACAGTTCCAATAGAAAAGACGCGTAATTTTTTTCTGCAGGGAAGACAACTTACTCGAAACGCCAGTGGCTATAAGGTACGACCAGTAAGATTCAATATTTAATGAGACTATTTATACAACTAATGGACGTATATTTCCAGAAGAAAAGACGCGTAAATGGTTTGAGCAGAGTAGATAACTTACTCTGAACGCCGATGTTTTGAAGATTCTACCAGCATGATATCGAAGTATTCATTGAAACTTATTATAACACTAAAGGGTATACATTTCTGGAAGAAAGATGCGTAAATGGTTTTAGCAGAGCAAATAACTTACTCGGAACGCCGGAGGTGTGAAGGATGTACCACCTGGATACCGGAGTATGTATTAAGAGTAATATTTCAACACTAAATGATATATATATTTCCGAAAGAAACAGGGAGCGAAAACAGTTTCAGCAGGGGAGATGAGTTACCTGAAACGCCTGCGGTTTGAAGCATCTACCAGGGGGCTAATAAATTAATTATTAAGATATATAATAATACTAGAAGATATGAGTTGATGGAAGAAAAGACGCAAAGATATTTTGTGCAGGGAAACTAACTTACCCGAAAAGTCGGCGGTTTAAAGGACCTACCAACGGGTTAACAAAGTACTAATTGAGACTAATTATATCACTAAAGGATATATAGATTTCTTGAAGAAAAAAGGAGCGTTAACAGTTTCAGCAGGGGGATAAGATACTTGCAACGCCTGCTGTTTGAAGGATCTACCAGTGAGTTTATGATTTATTTTTTGAGACTCCTATTAACGCTAACAATAGTTTTCCGGATAAAAGACGCGTAAATCGCTTTAGCAGTGGGATCACTTACTCGAAACGCGGGCGGTTTGAACGGTCTACCCTTAGGATAACGAAGTATTTATTGAGACAGTTAATAACACTAAAAGATATACAAATTGGACAGCAAAGACGCGTAAATGGTTAAGGGAGGGCACATAACTTACTTGGAACACCAGCGGTCGAAAGGTACCACTAGTAAGATAATTAATCATTTAAAGAGCCAACAAAAACGACTCAAGATTATGTTTCCGGAAGAAAAAGCGCGTAAATAGTTTGAGCAGGGTAGATCACCTACTCGGAACGCCGAATTTTTGAAGATTCTACCAGCATGATATCGAATTATTCATTGAGACTGATTATAACAATAAAGGGTATACATTTCTGGAAGAAAAGATGCGTAAATGGTTTTAGCAGGGCAAATAACTTACTCGAAACGCGGGTGGTTTGAACGATCTACCGTTAGGATTACGAAGTATTTATCGACACGATTAATAACGCTAAAGGATATACAAATCGGACAGCAAAGACGCGTAAATGGTTAAGGGAGGTCAGATAACTTACTTGGAACACCAGCGGTCTAAAGGTACTCTACTACTAGTAAGATAATTAATTATTTAAAGAGCCAACGAAAACGACTCAAGAATATATTTCCGGAAGAAAAGACGCGTAAATGGTTTGAGCAGAGTACATAACTTACTCGGAAGGCCGGCGGTTTGAAGGATCTACTAGCGGAATAACGAAGTATCAATTACGATTAATTATAAAAGTAAAGGATGTATATTTTCGCAAGGTAAGATGCGTACATGATTTTTCCAGAGAGGATAACGTCTTCAAAACGGCTTTGGGTGCAAGGTACTACCTGTAAGATAATTATGTGTTGAGACTATTTATAACTGTAAAGGCTATTATTTGCGATAGAATAGACGCTCCAACGGATTTTGCAGGAGAGATAACGTACTTGGAACAGCTGATGTTGGAAGGTATTACAAGGAAGATAATTATTAATTTGTTGAGACTATTTATGACAATAAAGGATATATATTTCCTACAAAAAGACGCGTAAATGGTTCGTTTAGGAGAGATAACTTATTCGGAACGACTGCGGATGAAAGGTATTACCAGTAAGATAATCATCACTTTAAGTGAACAATCTAACATCGGGATAACGAGGAATTTATTGTAAATATTTATGACACTAAAGCGTATTTATTACCGGAACGAAACACGCGTGTATGGTTTAACCCGGTGAAATAAATTATTCGGAACGCTGCGGATACAAGGTACTACCAGTAAAATAAGCGATTATATATTGAGACTATTTATAACACTAAATGACGTTTATTTCCTAAAGAAATCGCGCGTCAAAGGATTTACCAGGGCGGATAACTTACGCGGAACTTATCCGGTTTGAAGGTACTACCGGGAAGATAGTTAATTCTTTCACGAGAGGATTTTTAACAGTAAAGGATATATATTTCCATAAAAACACGCGTAAATGGCTGTATCAACTTGTGCGGCACACCTGCAGATCCAAGGTATTACCAGCAAGATACATCATTTCTCGCGATTATTTAAAATATTCAAGGATACATATTTACGGAAAAAGACGCGTAAATGGTTATATTAGCAGAGATAACTTTCTCGGAACGCTTGCGGTCAAAGGTACTACTAGTAAGGTAACAAATTTTTGTGTGAGCCTATATATAAAAATCAAGGATATATATTTCCGGAAGAAAAGACGCGTAAATTGTTTGAGCGGAGTAGATAACTTACTCGGAAGGCGGGCGGTTTGAAGGATCCACCAGCGGAATAACCAAGTATACATTTAAAATAATGATAACAATTAGGATATATATGACCGGTAGAAAAAAAGAAGCGTCAAAACTCTCAGCAGGGAAGAACCCCAGCGTTTTGATGCATCTGCCCGCGGGCTAATAAATCATTTTTTGACACAATTAATATCACTGAAGGGTACACAGTTCCAATAGAAAAGACGCGTAAATTTTTTCTGCAGGGAAGACAACTTACTCGAAACGCCAGTGGTTATAAGGTACGACCAGTAAGATACAATATTTAATGAGACTATTTATACAACTAATGGACGTATATTTCCAGAAGAAAAGACGCGTAAATGGTTTGAGCAGAGTAGATAACTTACTCTGAACGCCGATGTTTTGAAGATTCTACCAGCATGATATCGAAGTATTCATTGAAACTTATTATAACACTAAAGGGTATACATTTCTGGAAGAAAGATGCGTAAATGGTTTTAGCAGAGCAAATAACTTACTCGGAACGCCGGAGGTGTGAAGGATGTACCACCTGGATACCGGAGTATGTATTAAGAGTAATATTTCAACACTAAATGATATATATATTTCCGAAAGAAACAGGGAGCGAAAACAGTTTCAGCAGGGGAGATGAGTTACCTGAAACGCCTGCGGTTTGAAGCATCTACCAGGGGGCTAATAAATTAATTATTAAGATATATAATAATACTAGAAGATATGAGTTGATGGAAGAAAAGACGCAAAGATATTTTGTGCAGGGAAACTAACTTACCCGAAAAGTCGGCGGTTTAAAGGACCTACCAACGGGTTAACAAAGTACTAATTGAGACTAATTATATCACTAAAGGATATATAGATTTCTTGAAGAAAAAAGGAGCGTTAACAGTTTCAGCAGGGGGATAAGATACTTGCAACGCCTGCTGTTTGAAGGATCTACCAGTGAGTTTATGATTTATTTTTTGAGACTCTTATTAACGCTAACAATATTTTTCCGGATAAAAGACGCGTAAATCGCTTTAGCAGTGGGATCACTTACTCGAAACGCGGGCGGTTTGAACGGTCTACCCTTAGGATAACGAAGTATTTATTGAGACAGTTAATAACACTAAAAGATATACAAATTGGACAGCAAAGACGCGTAAATGGTTAAGGGAGGGCACATAACTTACTTGGAACACCAGCGGTCGAAAGGTACCACTAGTAAGATAATTAATCATTTAAAGAGCCAACAAAAACGACTCAAGATTATGTTTCCGGAAGAAAAAGCGCGTAAATAGTTTGAGCAGGGTAGATCACCTACTCGGAACGCCGGATTTTTGAAGATTCTACCAGCATGATATCGAATTATTCATTGAGACTGATTATAACAATAAAGGGTATACATTTCTGGAAGAAAAGATGCGTAAATGGTTTTAGCAGGGCAAATAACTTACTCGAAACGCGGGTGGTTTGAACGATCTACCGTTAGGATTACGAAGTATTTATCGACACGATTAATAACGCTAAAGGATATACAAATCGGACAGCAAAGACGCGTAAATGGTTAAGGGAGGTCAGATAACTTACTTGGAACACCAGCGGTCTAAAGGTACTCTACTACTAGTAAGATAATTAATTATTTAAAGAGCCAACGAAAACGACTCAAGAATATATTTCCGGAAGAAAAGACGCGTAAATGGTTTGAGCAGAGTACATAACTTACTCGGAAGGCCGGCGGTTTGAAGGATCTACTAGCGGAATAACGAAGTATCAATTACGATTAATTATAAAAGTAAAGGATGTATATTTTCGCAAGGTAAGATGCGTACATGATTTTTCCAGAGAGGATAACGTCTTCAAAACGGCTTTGGGTGCAAGGTACTACCTGTAAGATAATTATGTGTTGAGACTATTTATAACTGTAAAGGCTATATATTTGCGATAGAATAGACGCTCCAACGGATTTTGCAGGAGAGATAACGTACTTGGAACAGCTGATGTTGGAAGGTATTACAAGGAAGATAATTATTAATTTGTTGAGACTATTTATGACAATAAAGGATATATATTTCCTACAAAAAGACGCGTAAATGGTTCGTTTAGGAGAGATAACTTATTCGGAACGACTGCGGATGAAAGGTATTACCAGTAAGATAATCATCACTTTAAGTGAACAATCTAACATCGGGATAACGAGGAATTTATTGTAAATATTTATGACACTAAAGCGTATTTATTACCGGAACGAAACACGCGTGTATGGTTTAACCCGGTGAAATAAATTATTCGGAACGCTGCGGATACAAGGTACTACCAGTAAAATAAGCGATTATATATTGAGACTATTTATAACACTAAATGACGTTTATTTCCTAAAGAAATCGCGCGTCAAAGGATTTACCAGGGCGGATAACTTACGCGGAACTTATCCGGTTTGAAGGTACTACCGGGAAGATAGTTAATTCTTTCACGAGAGGATTTTTAACAGTAAAGGATATATATTTCCATAAAAACACGCGTAAATGGCTGTATCAACTTGTGCGGCACACCTGCAGATCCAAGGTATTACCAGCAAGATACATCATTTCTCGCGATTATTTAAAATATTCAAGGATATATATTTACGGAAAAAGACGCGTAAATGGTTATATTAGCAGAGATAACTTTCTCGGAACGCTTGCGGTCAAAGGTACTACTAGTAAGGTAACAAATTTTTGTGTGAGCCTATATATAAAAATCAAGGATATATATTTCCGGAAGAAAAGACGCGTAAATTGTTTGAGCGGAGTAGATAACTTACTCGGAAGGCGGGCGGTTTGAAGGATCCACCAGCGGAATAACCAAGTATACATTTAAAATAATGATAACAATTAGGATATATATGACCGGTAGAAAAAAAGAAGCGTCAAAACTCTCAGCAGGGAAGAACCGCAGCGTTTTGATGCATCTGCCCGCGGGCTAATAAATCATTTTTTGACACAATTAATATCACTGAAGGGTACACAGTTCCAATAGAAAAGACGCGTAAATTTTTTCTGCAGGGAAGACAACTTACTCGAAACGCCAGTGGTTATAAGGTACGACCAGTAAGATACAATATTTAATGAGACTATTTATACAACTAATGGACGTATATTTCCAGAAGAAAAGACGCGTAAATGGTTTGAGCAGAGTAGATAACTTACTCTGAACGCCGATGTTTTGAAGATTCTACCAGCATGATATCGAAGTATTCATTGAAACTTATTATAACACTAAAGGGTATACATTTCTGGAAGAAAGATGCGTAAATGGTTTTAGCAGAGCAAATAACTTACTCGGAACGCCGGAGGTGTGAAGGATGTACCACCTGGATACCGGAGTATGTATTAAGAGTAATATTTCAACACTAAATGATATATATATTTCCGAAAGAAACAGGGAGCGAAAACAGTTTCAGCAGGGGAGATGAGTTACCTGAAACGCCTGCGGTTTGAAGCATCTACCAGGGGGCTAATAAATTAATTATTAAGATATATAATAATACTAGAAGATATGAGTTGATGGAAGAAAAGACGCAAAGATATTTTGTGCAGGGAAACTAACTTACCCGAAAAGTCGGCGGTTTAAAGGACCTACCAACGGGTTAACAAAGTACTAATTGAGACTAATTATATCACTAAAGGATATATAGATTTCTTGAAGAAAAAAGGAGCGTTAACAGTTTCAGCAGGGGGATAAGATACTTGCAACGCCTGCTGTTTGAAGGATCTACCAGTGAGTTTATGATTTATTTTTTGAGACTCTTATTAACGCTAACAATAGTTTTCCGGATAAAAGACGCGTAAATCGCTTTAGCAGTGGGATCACTTACTCGAAACGCGGGCGGTTTGAACGGTCTACCCTTAGGATAACGAAGTATTTATTGAGACAGTTAATAACACTAAAAGATATACAAATTGGACAGCAAAGACGCGTAAATGGTTAAGGGAGGGCACATAACTTACTTGGAACACCAGCGGTCGAAAGGTACCACTAGTAAGATAATTAATCATTTAAAGAGCCAACAAAAACGACTCAAGATTATGTTTCCGGAAGAAAAAGCGCGTAAATAGTTTGAGCAGGGTAGATCACCTACTCGGAACGCCGAATTTTTGAAGATTCTACCAGCATGATATCGAATTATTCATTGAGACTGATTATAACAATAAAGGGTATACATTTCTGGAAGAAAAGATGCGTAAATGGTTTTAGCAGGGCAAATAACTTACTCGAAACGCGGGTGGTTTGAACGATCTACCGTTAGGATTACGAAGTATTTATCGACACGATTAATAACGCTAAAGGATATACAAATCGGACAGCAAAGACGCGTAAATGGTTAAGGGAGGTCAGATAACTTACTTGGAACACCAGCGGTCTAAAGGTACTCTACTACTAGTAAGATAATTAATTATTTAAAGAGCCAACGAAAACGACTCAAGAATATATTTCCGGAAGAAAAGACGCGTAAATGGTTTGAGCAGAGTACATAACTTACTCGGAAGGCCGGCGGTTTGAAGGATCTACTAGCGGAATAACGAAGTATCAATTACGATTAATTATAAAAGTAAAGGATGTATATTTTCGCAAGGTAAGATGCGTACATGATTTTTCCAGAGAGGATAACGTCTTCAAAACGGCTTTGGGTGCAAGGTACTACCTGTAAGATAATTATGTGTTGAGACTATTTATAACTGTAAAGGCTATATATTTGCGATAGAATAGACGCTCCAACGGATTTTGCAGGAGAGATAACGTACTTGGAACAGCTGATGTTGGAAGGTATTACAAGGAAGATAATTATTAATTTGTTGAGACTATTTATGACAATAAAGGATATATATTTCCTACAAAAAAGACGCGTAAATGGTTCGTTTAGGAGAGATAACTTATTCGGAACGACTGCGGATGAAAGGTATTACCAGTAAGATAATCATCACTTTAAGTGAACAATCTAACATCGGGATAACGAGGAATTTATTGTAAATATTTATGACACTAAAGCGTATTTATTACCGGAACGAAACACGCGTGTATGGTTTAACCCGGTGAAATAAATTATTCGGAACGCTGCGGATACAAGGTACTACCAGTAAAATAAGCGATTATATATTGAGACTATTTATAACACTAAATGACGTTTATTTCCTAAAGAAATCGCGCGTCAAAGGATTTACCAGGGCGGATAACTTACGCGGAACTTATCCGGTTTGAAGGTACTACCGGGAAGATAGTTAATTCTTTCACGAGAGGATTTTTAACAGTAAAGGATATATATTTCCATAAAAAAACACGCGTAAATGGCTGTATCAACTTGTGCGGCACACCTGCAGATCCAAGGTATTACCAGCAAGATACATCATTTCTCGCGATTATTTAAAATATTCAAGGATACATATTTACGGAAAAAGACGCGTAAATGGTTATATTAGCAGAGATAACTTTCTCGGAACGCTTGCGGTCAAAGGTACTACTAGTAAGGTAACAAATTTTTGTGTGAGCCTATATATAAAAATCAAGGATATATATTTCCGGAAGAAAAGACGCGTAAATTGTTTGAGCGGAGTAGATAACTTACTCGGAAGGCGGGCGGTTTGAAGGATCCACCAGCGGAATAACCAAGTATACATTTAAAATAATGATAACAATTAGGATATATATGACCGGTAGAAAAAAAAAGAAGCGTCAAAACTCTCAGCAGGGAAGAACCCCAGCGTTTTGATGCATCTGCCCGCGGGCTAATAAATCATTTTTTCGACACAATTAATATCACTGAAGGGTACACAGTTCCAATAGAAAAGACGCGTAAATTTTTTTTCTGCAGGGAAGACAACTTACTCGAAACGCCAGTGGTTATAAGGTACGACCAGTAAGATACAATATTTAATGAGACTATTTATACAACTAATGGACGTATATTTCCAGAAGAAAAGACGCGTAAATGGTTTGAGCAGAGTAGATAACTTACTCTGAACGCCGATGTTTTGAAGATTCTACCAGCATGATATCGAAGTATTCATTGAAACTTATTATAACACTAAAGGGTATACATTTCTGGAAGAAAGATGCGTAAATGGTTTTTTAGCAGAGCAAATAACTTACTCGGAACGCCGGAGGTGTGAAGGATGTACCACCTGGATACCGGAGTATGTATTAAGAGTAATATTTCAACACTAAATGATATATATATTTCCGAAAGAAACAGGGAGCGAAAACAGTTTCAGCAGGGGAGATGAGTTACCTGAAACGCCTGCGGTTTGAAGCATCTACCAGGGGGCTAATAAATTAATTATTAAGATATATAATAATACTAGAAGATATGAGTTGATGGAAGAAAAGACGCAAAGATATTTTGTGCAGGGAAACTAACTTACCCGAAAAGTCGGCGGTTTAAAGGACCTACCAACGGGTTAACAAAGTACTAATTGAGACTAATTATATCACTAAAGGATATATAGATTTCTTGAAGAAAAAAGGAGCGTTAACAGTTTCAGCAGGGGGATAAGATACTTGCAACGCCTGCTGTTTGAAGGATCTACCAGTGAGTTTATGATTTATTTTTTGAGACTCTTATTAACGCTAACAATATTTTTCCGGATAAAAGACGCGTAAATCGCTTTAGCAGTGGGATCACTTACTCGAAACGCGGGCGGTTTGAACGGTCTACCCTTAGGATAACGAAGTATTTATTGAGACAGTTAATAACACTAAAAGATATACAAATTGGACAGCAAAGACGCGTAAATGGTTAAGGGAGGGCACATAACTTACTTGGAACACCAGCGGTCGAAAGGTACCACTAGTAAGATAATTAATCATTTAAAGAGCCAACAAAAACGACTCAAGATTATGTTTCCGGAAGAAAAAGCGCGTAAATAGTTTGAGCAGGGTAGATCACCTACTCGGAACGCCGAATTTTTGAAGATTCTACCAGCATGATATCGAATTATTCATTGAGACTGATTATAACAATAAAGGGTATACATTTCTGGAAGAAAAGATGCGTAAATGGTTTTAGCAGGGCAAATAACTTACTCGAAACGCGGGTGGTTTGAACGATCTACCGTTAGGATTACGAAGTATTTATCGACACGATTAATAACGCTAAAGGATATACAAATCGGACAGCAAAGACGCGTAAATGGTTAAGGGAGGTCAGATAACTTACTTGGAACACCAGCGGTCTAAAGGTACTCTACTACTAGTAAGATAATTAATTATTTAAAGAGCCAACGAAAACGACTCAAGAATATATTTCCGGAAGAAAAGACGCGTAAATGGTTTGAGCAGAGTACATAACTTACTCGGAAGGCCGGCGGTTTGAAGGATCTACTAGCGGAATAACGAAGTATCAATTACGATTAATTATAAAAGTAAAGGATGTATATTTTCGCAAGGTAAGATGCGTACATGATTTTTCCAGAGAGGATAACGTCTTCAAAACGGCTTTGGGTGCAAGGTACTACCTGTAAGATAATTATGTGTTGAGACTATTTATAACTGTAAAGGCTATATATTTGCGATAGAATAGACGCTCCAACGGATTTTGCAGGAGAGATAACGTACTTGGAACAGCTGATGTTGGAAGGTATTACAAGGAAGATAATTATTAATTTGTTGAGACTATTTATGACAATAAAGGATATATATTTCCTACAAAAAGACGCGTAAATGGTTCGTTTAGGAGAGATAACTTATTCGGAACGACTGCGGATGAAAGGTATTACCAGTAAGATAATCATCACTTTAAGTGAACAATCTAACATCGGGATAACGAGGAATTTATTGTAAATATTTATGACACTAAAGCGTATTTATTACCGGAACGAAAACACGCGTGTATGGTTTAACCCGGTGAAATAAATTATTCGGAACGCTGCGGATACAAGGTACTACCAGTAAAATAAGCGATTATATATTGAGACTATTTATAACACTAAATGACGTTTATTTCCTAAAGAAATCGCGCGTCAAAGGATTTACCAGGGCGGATAACTTACGCGGAACTTATCCGGTTTGAAGGTACTACCGGGAAGATAGTTAATTCTTTCACGAGAGGATTTTTAACAGTAAAGGATATATATTTCCATAAAAACACGCGTAAATGGCTGTATCAACTTGTGCGGCACACCTGCAGATCCAAGGTATTACCAGCAAGATACATCATTTCTCGCGATTATTTAAAATATTCAAGGATACATATTTACGGAAAAAGACGCGTAAATGGTTATATTAGCAGAGATAACTTTCTCGGAACGCTTGCGGTCAAAGGTACTACTAGTAAGGTAACAAATTTTTTGTGTGAGCCTATATATAAAAATCAAGGATATATATTTCCGGAAGAAAAGACGCGTAAATTGTTTGAGCGGAGTAGATAACTTACTCGGAAGGCGGGCGGTTTGAAGGATCCACCAGCGGAATAACCAAGTATACATTTAAAATAATGATAACAATTAGGATATATATGACCGGTAGAAAAAAAGAAGCGTCAAAACTCTCAGCAGGGAAGAACCCCAGCGTTTTGATGCATCTGCCCGCGGGCTAATAAATCATTTTTCGACACAATTAATATCACTGAAGGGTACACAGTTCCAATAGAAAAGACGCGTAAATTTTTCTGCAGGGAAGACAACTTACTCGAAACGCCAGTGGTTATAAGGTACGACCAGTAAGATACAATATTTAATGAGACTATTTATACAACTAATGGACGTATATTTCCAGAAGAAAAGACGCGTAAATGGTTTGAGCAGAGTAGATAACTTACTCTGAACGCCGATGTTTTGAAGATTCTACCAGCATGATATCGAAGTATTCATTGAAACTTATTATAACACTAAAGGGTATACATTTCTGGAAGAAAGATGCGTAAATGGTTTTAGCAGAGCAAATAACTTACTCGGAACGCCGGAGGTGTGAAGGATGTACCACCTGGATACCGGAGTATGTATTAAGAGTAATATTTCAACACTAAATGATATATATATTTCCGAAAGAAACAGGGAGCGAAAACAGTTTCAGCAGGGGAGATGAGTTACCTGAAACGCCTGCGGTTTGAAGCATCTACCAGGGGGCTAATAAATTAATTATTAAGATATATAATAATACTAGAAGATATGAGTTGATGGAAGAAAAGACGCAAAGATATTTTGTGCAGGGAAACTAACTTACCCGAAAAGTCGGCGGTTTAAAGGACCTACCAACGGGTTAACAAAGTACTAATTGAGACTAATTATATCACTAAAGGATATATAGATTTCTTGAAGAAAAAAGGAGCGTTAACAGTTTCAGCAGGGGGATAAGATACTTGCAACGCCTGCTGTTTGAAGGATCTACCAGTGAGTTTATGATTTATTTTTTGAGACTCTTATTAACGCTAACAATATTTTTCCGGATAAAAGACGCGTAAATCGCTTTAGCAGTGGGATCACTTACTCGAAACGCGGGCGGTTTGAACGGTCTACCCTTAGGATAACGAAGTATTTATTGAGACAGTTAATAACACTAAAAGATATACAAATTGGACAGCAAAGACGCGTAAATGGTTAAGGGAGGGCACATAACTTACTTGGAACACCAGCGGTCGAAAGGTACCACTAGTAAGATAATTAATCATTTAAAGAGCCAACAAAAACGACTCAAGATTATGTTTCCGGAAGAAAAAGCGCGTAAATAGTTTGAGCAGGGTAGATCACCTACTCGGAACGCCGAATTTTTGAAGATTCTACCAGCATGATATCGAATTATTCATTGAGACTGATTATAACAATAAAGGGTATACATTTCTGGAAGAAAAGATGCGTAAATGGTTTTAGCAGGGCAAATAACTTACTCGAAACGCGGGTGGTTTGAACGATCTACCGTTAGGATTACGAAGTATTTATCGACACGATTAATAACGCTAAAGGATATACAAATCGGACAGCAAAGACGCGTAAATGGTTAAGGGAGGTCAGATAACTTACTTGGAACACCAGCGGTCTAAAGGTACTCTACTACTAGTAAGATAATTAATTATTTAAAGAGCCAACGAAAACGACTCAAGAATATATTTCCGGGAAAAAAAGACGCGTAAATGGTTTGAGCAGAGTACATAACTTACTCGGAAGGCCGGCGGTTTGAAGGATCTACTAGCGGAATAACGAAGTATCAATTACGATTAATTATAAAAGTAAAGGATGTATATTTTCGCAAGGTAAGATGCGTACATGATTTTTCCAGAGAGGATAACGTCTTCAAAACGGCTTTGGGTGCAAGGTACTACCTGTAAGATAATTATGTGTTGAGACTATTTATAACTGTAAAGGCTATATATTTGCGATAGAATAGACGCTCCAACGGATTTTGCAGGAGAGATAACGTACTTGGAACAGCTGATGTTGGAAGGTATTACAAGGAAGATAATTATTAATTTGTTGAGACTATTTATGACAATAAAGGATATATATTTCCTACAAAAAGACGCGTAAATGGTTCGTTTAGGAGAGATAACTTATTCGGAACGACTGCGGATGAAAGGTATTACCAGTAAGATAATCATCACTTTAAGTGAACAATCTAACATCGGGATAACGAGGAATTTATTGTAAATATTTATGACACTAAAGCGTATTTATTACCGGAACGAAACACGCGTGTATGGTTTAACCCGGTGAAATAAATTATTCGGAACGCTGCGGATACAAGGTACTACCAGTAAAATAAGCGATTATATATTGAGACTATTTATAACACTAAATGACGTTTATTTCCTAAAGAAATCGCGCGTCAAAGGATTTACCAGGGCGGATAACTTACGCGGAACTTATCCGGTTTGAAGGTACTACCGGGAAGATAGTTAATTCTTTCACGAGAGGATTTTTAACAGTAAAGGATATATATTTCCATAAAAACACGCGTAAATGGCTGTATCAACTTGTGCGGCACACCTGCAGATCCAAGGTATTACCAGCAAGATACATCATTTCTCGCGATTATTTAAAATATTCAAGGATACATATTTACGGAAAAAGACGCGTAAATGGTTATATTAGCAGAGATAACTTTCTCGGAACGCTTGCGGTCAAAGGTACTACTAGTAAGGTAACAAATTTTTGTGTGAGCCTATATATAAAAATCAAGGATATATATTTCCGGAAGAAAAGACGCGTAAATTGTTTGAGCGGAGTAGATAACTTACTCGGAAGGCGGGCGGTTTGAAGGATCCACCAGCGGAATAACCAAGTATACATTTAAAATAATGATAACAATTAGGATATATATGACCGGTAAAAAAAGAAGCGTCAAAACTCTCAGCAGGGAAGAACCCCAGCGTTTTGATGCATCTGCCCGCGGGCTAATAAATCATTTTTCGACACAATTAATATCACTGAAGGGTACACAGTTCCAATAGAAAAGACGCGTAAATTTTTTCTGCAGGGAAGACAACTTACTCGAAACGCCAGTGGTTATAAGGTACGACCAGTAAGATACAATATTTAATGAGACTATTTATACAACTAATGGACGTATATTTCCAGAAGAAAAGACGCGTAAATGGTTTGAGCAGCAGAGTAGATAACTTACTCTGAACGCCGATGTTTTGAAGATTCTACCAGCATGATATCGAAGTATTCATTGAAACTTATTATAACACTAAAGGGTATACATTTCTGGAAGAAAGATGCGTAAATGGTTTTAGCAGAGCAAATAACTTACTCGGAACGCCGGAGGTGTGAAGGATGTACCACCTGGATACCGGAGTATGTATTAAGAGTAATATTTCAACACTAAATGATATATATATTTCCGAAAGAAACAGGGAGCGAAAACAGTTTCAGCAGGGGAGATGAGTTACCTGAAACGCCTGCGGTTTGAAGCATCTACCAGGGGGCTAATAAATTAATTATTAAGATATATAATAATACTAGAAGATATGAGTTGATGGAAGAAAAGACGCAAAGATATTTTGTGCAGGGAAACTAACTTACCCGAAAAGTCGGCGGTTTAAAGGACCTACCAACGGGTTAACAAAGTACTAATTGAGACTAATTATATCACTAAAGGATATATAGATTTCTTGAAGAAAAAAGGAGCGTTAACAGTTTCAGCAGGGGGATAAGATACTTGCAACGCCTGCTGTTTGAAGGATCTACCAGTGAGTTTATGATTTATTTTTTGAGACTCTTATTAACGCTAACAATATTTTTCCGGATAAAAGACGCGTAAATCGCTTTAGCAGTGGGATCACTTACTCGAAACGCGGGCGGTTTGAACGGTCTACCCTTAGGATAACGAAGTATTTATTGAGACAGTTAATAACACTAAAAGATATACAAATTGGACAGCAAAGACGCGTAAATGGTTAAGGGAGGGCACATAACTTACTTGGAACACCAGCGGTCGAAAGGTACCACTAGTAAGATAATTAATCATTTAAAGAGCCAACAAAAACGACTCAAGATTATGTTTCCGGAAGAAAAAGCGCGTAAATAGTTTGAGCAGGGTAGATCACCTACTCGGAACGCCGAATTTTTGAAGATTCTACCAGCATGATATCGAATTATTCATTGAGACTGATTATAACAATAAAGGGTATACATTTCTGGAAGAAAAGATGCGTAAATGGTTTTAGCAGGGCAAATAACTTACTCGAAACGCGGGTGGTTTGAACGATCTACCGTTAGGATTACGAAGTATTTATCGACACGATTAATAACGCTAAAGGATATACAAATCGGACAGCAAAGACGCGTAAATGGTTAAGGGAGGTCAGATAACTTACTTGGAACACCAGCGGTCTAAAGGTACTCTACTACTAGTAAGATAATTAATTATTTAAAGAGCCAACGAAAACGACTCAAGAATATATTTCCGGAAGAAAAGACGCGTAAATGGTTTGAGCAGAGTACATAACTTACTCGGAAGGCCGGCGGTTTGAAGGATCTACTAGCGGAATAACGAAGTATCAATTACGATTAATTATAAAAGTAAAGGATGTATATTTTCGCAAGGTAAGATGCGTACATGATTTTTCCAGAGAGGATAACGTCTTCAAAACGGCTTTGGGTGCAAGGTACTACCTGTAAGATAATTATGTGTTGAGACTATTTATAACTGTAAAGGCTATATATTTGCGATAGAATAGACGCTCCAACGGATTTTGCAGGAGAGATAACGTACTTGGAACAGCTGATGTTGGAAGGTATTACAAGGAAGATAATTATTAATTTGTTGAGACTATTTATGACAATAAAGGATATATATTTCCTACAAAAAGACGCGTAAATGGTTCGTTTAGGAGAGATAACTTATTCGGAACGACTGCGGATGAAAGGTATTACCAGTAAGATAATCATCACTTTAAGTGAACAATCTAACATCGGGATAACGAGGAATTTATTGTAAATATTTATGACACTAAAGCGTATTTATTACCGGAACGAAACACGCGTGTATGGTTTAACCCGGTGAAATAAATTATTCGGAACGCTGCGGATACAAGGTACTACCAGTAAAATAAGCGATTATATATTGAGACTATTTATAACACTAAATGACGTTTATTTCCTAAAGAAATCGCGCGTCAAAGGATTTACCAGGGCGGATAACTTACGCGGAACTTATCCGGTTTGAAGGTACTACCGGGAAGATAGTTAATTCTTTCACGAGAGGATTTTTAACAGTAAAGGATATATATTTCCATAAAACACGCGTAAATGGCTGTATCAACTTGTGCGGCACACCTGCAGATCCAAGGTATTACCAGCAAGATACATCATTTCTCGCGATTATTTAAAATATTCAAGGATACATATTTACGGAAAAAGACGCGTAAATGGTTATATTAGCAGAGATAACTTTCTCGGAACGCTTGCGGTCAAAGGTACTACTAGTAAGGTAACAAATTTTTGTGTGAGCCTATATATAAAAATCAAGGATATATATTTCCGGAAGAAAAGACGCGTAAATTGTTTGAGCGGAGTAGATAACTTACTCGGAAGGCGGGCGGTTTGAAGGATCCACCAGCGGAATAACCAAGTATACATTTAAAATAATGATAACAATTAGGATATATATGACCGGTAGAAAAAAAGAAGCGTCAAAACTCTCAGCAGGGAAGAACCCCAGCGTTTTGATGCATCTGCCCGCGGGCTAATAAATCATTTTTCGACACAATTAATATCACTGAAGGGTACACAGTTCCAATAGAAAAGACGCGTAAATTTTTTCTGCAGGGAAGACAACTTACTCGAAACGCCAGTGGTTATAAGGTACGACCAGTAAGATACAATATTTAATGAGACTATTTATACAACTAATGGACGTATATTTCCAGAAGAAAAGACGCGTAAATGGTTTGAGCAGAGTAGATAACTTACTCTGAACGCCGATGTTTTGAAGATTCTACCAGCATGATATCGAAGTATTCATTGAAACTTATTATAACACTAAAGGGTATACATTTCTGGAAGAAAGATGCGTAAATGGTTTTAGCAGAGCAAATAACTTACTCGGAACGCCGGAGGTGTGAAGGATGTACCACCTGGATACCGGAGTATGTATTAAGAGTAATATTTCAACACTAAATGATATATATATTTCCGAAAGAAACAGGGAGCGAAAACAGTTTCAGCAGGGGAGATGAGTTACCTGAAACGCCTGCGGTTTGAAGCATCTACCAGGGGGCTAATAAATTAATTATTAAGATATATAATAATACTAGAAGATATGAGTTGATGGAAGAAAAGACGCAAAGATATTTTGTGCAGGGAAACTAACTTACCCGAAAAGTCGGCGGTTTAAAGGACCTACCAACGGGTTAACAAAGTACTAATTGAGACTAATTATATCACTAAAGGATATATAGATTTCTTGAAGAAAAAAGGAGCGTTAACAGTTTCAGCAGGGGGATAAGATACTTGCAACGCCTGCTGTTTGAAGGATCTACCAGTGAGTTTATGATTTATTTTTTGAGACTCTTATTAACGCTAACAATATTTTTCCGGATAAAAGACGCGTAAATCGCTTTAGCAGTGGGATCACTTACTCGAAACGCGGGCGGTTTGAACGGTCTACCCTTAGGATAACGAAGTATTTATTGAGACAGTTAATAACACTAAAAGATATACAAATTGGACAGCAAAGACGCGTAAATGGTTAAGGGAGGGCACATAACTTACTTGGAACACCAGCGGTCGAAAGGTACCACTAGTAAGATAATTAATCATTTAAAGAGCCAACAAAAACGACTCAAGATTATGTTTCCGGAAGAAAAAGCGCGTAAATAGTTTGAGCAGGGTAGATCACCTACTCGGAACGCCGAATTTTTGAAGATTCTACCAGCATGATATCGAATTATTCATTGAGACTGATTATAACAATAAAGGGTATACATTTCTGGAAGAAAAGATGCGTAAATGGTTTTAGCAGGGCAAATAACTTACTCGAAACGCGGGTGGTTTGAACGATCTACCGTTAGGATTACGAAGTATTTATCGACACGATTAATAACGCTAAAGGATATACAAATCGGACAGCAAAGACGCGTAAATGGTTAAGGGAGGTCAGATAACTTACTTGGAACACCAGCGGTCTAAAGGTACTCTACTACTAGTAAGATAATTAATTATTTAAAGAGCCAACGAAAACGACTCAAGAATATATTTCCGGAAGAAAAGACGCGTAAATGGTTTGAGCAGAGTACATAACTTACTCGGAAGGCCGGCGGTTTGAAGGATCTACTAGCGGAATAACGAAGTATCAATTACGATTAATTATAAAAGTAAAGGATGTATATTTTCGCAAGGTAAGATGCGTACATGATTTTTCCAGAGAGGATAACGTCTTCAAAACGGCTTTGGGTGCAAGGTACTACCTGTAAGATAATTATGTGTTGAGACTATTTATAACTGTAAAGGCTATATATTTGCGATAGAATAGACGCTCCAACGGATTTTGCAGGAGAGATAACGTACTTGGAACAGCTGATGTTGGAAGGTATTACAAGGAAGATAATTATTAATTTGTTGAGACTATTTATGACAATAAAGGATATATATTTCCTACAAAAAGACGCGTAAATGGTTCGTTTAGGAGAGATAACTTATTCGGAACGACTGCGGATGAAAGGTATTACCAGTAAGATAATCATCACTTTAAGTGAACAATCTAACATCGGGATAACGAGGAATTTATTGTAAATATTTATGACACTAAAGCGTATTTATTACCGGAACGAAACACGCGTGTATGGTTTAACCCGGTGAAATAAATTATTCGGAACGCTGCGGATACAAGGTACTACCAGTAAAATAAGCGATTATATATTGAGACTATTTATAACACTAAATGACGTTTATTTCCTAAAGAAATCGCGCGTCAAAGGATTTACCAGGGCGGATAACTTACGCGGAACTTATCCGGTTTGAAGGTACTACCGGGAAGATAGTTAATTCTTTCACGAGAGGATTTTTAACAGTAAAGGATATATATTTCCATAAAAACACGCGTAAATGGCTGTATCAACTTGTGCGGCACACCTGCAGATCCAAGGTATTACCAGCAAGATACATCATTTCTCGCGATTATTTAAAATATTCAAGGATACATATTTACGGAAAAAGACGCGTAAATGGTTATATTAGCAGAGATAACTTTCTCGGAACGCTTGCGGTCAAAGGTACTACTAGTAAGGTAACAAATTTTTGTGTGAGCCTATATATAAAAATCAAGGATATATATTTCCGGAAGAAAAGACGCGTAAATTGTTTGAGCGGAGTAGATAACTTACTCGGAAGGCGGGCGGTTTGAAGGATCCACCAGCGGAATAACCAAGTATACATTTAAAATAATGATAACAATTAGGATATATATGACCGGTAGAAAAAAAGAAGCGTCAAAACTCTCAGCAGGGAAGAACCCCAGCGTTTTGATGCATCTGCCCGCGGGCTAATAAATCATTTTTCGACACAATTAATATCACTGAAGGGTACACAGTTCCAATAGAAAAGACGCGTAAATTTTTTCTGCAGGGAAGACAACTTACTCGAAACGCCAGTGGTTATAAGGTACGACCAGTAAGATACAATATTTAATGAGACTATTTATACAACTAATGGACGTATATTTCCAGAAGAAAAGACGCGTAAATGGTTTGAGCAGAGTAGATAACTTACTCTGAACGCCGATGTTTTGAAGATTCTACCAGCATGATATCGAAGTATTCATTGAAACTTATTATAACACTAAAGGGTATACATTTCTGGAAGAAAGATGCGTAAATGGTTTTAGCAGAGCAAATAACTTACTCGGAACGCCGGAGGTGTGAAGGATGTACCAGCGGGATAACGGAGTATGTATTAAGAGTAATATTTCAACACTAAATGATATATATATTTCCGAAAGAAACAGGGAGCGAAAACAGTTTCAGCAGGGGAGATGAGTTACCTGAAACGCCTGCGGTTTGAAGCATCTACCAGGGGGCTAATAAATTAATTTTTAAGATATATAATAATACTAGAAGATATGAGTTGATGGAAGAAAAGACGCAAAGATATTTTGTGCAGGGAAACTAACTTACCCGAAAAGTCGGCGGTTTAAAGGACCTACCAACGGGTTAACAAAGTACTAATTGAGACTAATTATATCACTAAAGGATATATAGATTTCTTGAAGAAAAAAGGAGCGTTAACAGTTTCAGCAGGGGGATAAGATACTTGCAACGCCTGCTGTTTGAAGGGATCTACCAGTGAGTTTATGATTTTATTTTTTTTTGAGACTCTTATTTACGCTAACAAATTTTTTCCGGATAAAAGACGCGTAAATCGTATTAGCAGGGGGATCACTTACTCGAAAAACAGGCGGTTTGAACGGTCTACCGTTAGGATAACGAAGTATTGGTTGAGACAACTAATAATACTAAAAGATTTACAAATTGGACAGCAAAGACGCGTAAACGGCTAAGGGAGGGCAGAAAACTTACTTGGAGCACCAGCGGTCGAAAGGTACTACTAGTAAGATAATACCTTATTTAAAGAGCCAACAAAACCTACTCAAGAATATGTGTCCGGAAGAAAAGACGCGTAAATAGTTTGAGCAGAGTAGACCACTTATTTGGAACGCCGATGTTTTGAAGATTCTACCAGCATGATATCGAATTATTCATTGAGACTGATTATAACACTAATGGGTATACATTTCTGGTAGAAAAGATGCGTAAATGATTTTAGCAGGGCAAATAACTTACTCGAAACGCGGGCGGTTTGAGCGATCTACCCTTAGCATAACGAAGTATTTATTGACACAACTAATAACATCAAAAGATATACACATTGGACAGAAAAGTCGCGTAAATGGCTAAGGGAGGGCAGATAAATTACTTGGAACACCAGCGGTCTAAAGGTACTACTACCAGTAAGATGATTAATTATTTAATAAGCCAACGAAAATGACTCAAGAATATATTTCCGGAAGAAAAGACGCATAAATGGTTTGAGCAGAGTACGTAACTTACTCGGAAGGCCGGCGGTTTGAAGGATCTACAAGCGGGATAACGAACTATCAATTACGATTAATTATAAAAGTAAAGGATGTATGTTTTCGCAAGGTAAGATGCGTACATGATTTTTCCGGATAGGATAACGTCTTCAGAACGGCTTTGGGTGCAAGGTACTACCTGTAAGATAATTATGTTTTGAGACTATTTATAACTGTAAAGGCTATATATTTGCGATGGAATAGACGCTTTAACGGATTTTGCAGGAGAGATAACGTACTTGGAACAGCTGCTGTTGGAAGGTATTACGAGGAAGGTAATTAATAATTTAATGAGACTATTTATGACAATAAAGGATATATATTTCCTAGAAATAATGCGTAAATGGTTCGTTTAGGAGAGATACTTATTCGGAACGCCGGCGGATGAAAGGTATTACGAGTAAGATAATCATCACTTCAAGTGAACAATCTAGCATCGGGATAACGAGGGATTTATTGTAAATGTTTACGACACTAAAAGCGTATTTAAAAAAAAAAAAAAACACGCGTATATGGTTTTACCAGGTGAAATAAATTACTCGGAACGCTGCGGATACAAGGTACTACCAGTAAAATAAGCGATTATCTATTGAGACTATTTATAACACTAAATGACGTTTATTTCCCAAAGAAAACACGCGTCAAAGGATTTACCATGGCGGATAAGTTACGCGGAACCTATTCGGTTTGAAGGCACTACCAGGAAGATAGTTAATTCTTTCACGAGAGGATTTTTAAAAGTAAAGGATATATATTTCCATAAAAACACACGCGTAAATGGCTGTATCAACTTGTGCGGCACATTACGGATCGAAGGTATTACCAGTAAAGATAATCATTTCTCGCGATTATTTATTATATTAAAGATACATATTTACGGAAAAAGACGCGCAAATGGTTATATTAGTAGAGATAACTTTCTCGGAACGCCCGCGGTCAAAGGTACTACTAGTAAGGTGAGAAATTATTGTGTGAGCCTATATATAAAAATCAAGGATATATATTTCTGGGAGAAAAAGCGGGCGCGTAAATGGTTTGAGCAGAGTAGATAACTAACTCTGAACGCCGATGTTTTGACTCTACCAGCATGATATCGAAGTATTCATTGAAACTTATTATAACACTAAAGGGTATACATTTCTAGAAGAAAAGATGCGTAAATGGTTTTAGCAGGGCAAATAATTTACTCGGAACGCCGGAGGTTTGAAGGATGTACTAGCGGGATAACGGAGTATGTATTAAGAGTAATATTTCAACACTGAACGATATATATATTTCCGAAAGAAACTGGGAGCGAAAACAGTCTCAGAAGGATAGATGAGTTACCTGAAACGCCTGCGGTTTAAAGCATCTACCAGAGGGCTAATGAATTAATTTTTAAGACATATAAAAATACTAGAAGATATGAGTTGACGGAAGAAAAGACGCGTAGATATTTTGTGCAGGGAAAATAACTTACTCGAAAAGTCGGCGGTTTAAAAGACCTACCAACGGGTTAACAAAGTACTAATTGAGACTAATTATATCACTAAAGGATATATAGATTTCAGGAAGAAAAAAGGAGCGTTAACAGTTTCAGCAGGGGGATAAGATACCTGCAACGCCTGCTGTTTGAAGGGTCTACCAGTAAATTTATGATTTTTGTTTGTTGAGACTCTTATTTACGCTAACAACTTATTTCCGGATAAAAGACGCGTAAATCGTATTAGCAGGGGGATCACTTACTCGAAAAACAGGCGGTTTGAACGGTCTACCGTTAGGATAACGAAGTATTGGTTGAGACAACTAATAATACTAAAAGATTTACAAATTGGACAGCAAAGACGCGTAAACGGCTAAGGGAGGGCAGAAAACTTACTTGGAGCACCAGCGGTCGAAAGGTACTACTAGTAAGATAATACCTTATTTAAAGAGCCAACAAAACCTACTCAAGAATATGTGTCCGGAAGAAAAGACGCGTAAATAGTTTGAGCAGAGTAGACCACTTATTTGGAACGCCGATGTTTTGAAGATTCTACCAGCATGATATCGAATTATTCATTGAGACTGATTATAACACTAATGGGTATACATTTCTGGTAGAAAAGATGCGTAAATGATTTTAGCAGGGCAAATAACTTACTCGAAACGCGGACGGTTTGAGCGATCTACCCTTAGCATAACGAAGTATTTATTGACACAACTAATAACATCAAAAGATATACACATTGGACAGAAAAGTCGCGTAAATGGCTAAGGGAGGGCAGATAAATTACTTGGAACACCAGCAGTCTAAAGGTACTACCAGTAAGATGATTAATTATTTAATAAGCCAACGAAAATGACTCAAGAATATATTTCCGGAAGAAAAGACGCATAAATGGTTTGAGCAGAGTACGTAACTTACTCGGAAGGCCGGCGGTTTGAAGGATCTACAAGCGGGATAACGAACTATCAATTACGATTAATTATAAAAGTAAAGGATGTATGTTTTCGCAAGGTAAGATGCGTACATGATTTTTCCGGATAGGATAACGTCTTCAGAACGGCTTTGGGTGCAAGGTACTACCTGTAAGATAATTATGTTTTGAGACTATTTATAACTGTAAAGGCTATATATTTGCGATGGAATAGACGCTTTAACGGATTTTGCAGGAGAGATAACGTACTTGGAACAGCTGCTGTTGGAAGGTATTACGAGGAAGGTAATTAATAATTTAATGAGACTATTTATGACAATAAAGGATATATATTTCCTAGAAATAATGCGTAAATGGTTCGTTTAGGAGAGATACTTATTCGGAACGCCGGCGGATGAAAGGTATTACGAGTAAGATAATCATCACTTCAAGTGAACAATCTAGCATCGGGATAACGAGGGATTTATTGTAAATGTTTACGACACTAAAGCGTATTTATTACCGGAACAAAACACGCGTATATGGTTTTACCAGGTGAAATAAATTACTCGGAACGCTGCGGATACAAGGTACTACCAGTAAAATAAGCGATTATCTATTGAGACTATTTATAACACTAAATGACGTTTATTTCCCAAAGAAAACACGCGTCAAAGGATTTACCATGGCGGATAAGTTACGCGGAACTTATTCGGTTTGAAGGCACTACCAGGAAGATAGTTAATTCTTTCACGAGAGGATTTTTAAAAGTAAAGGATATATATTTCCATAAAAACACGCGTAAATGGCTGTATCAACTTGTGCGGCACAATTACGGATCGAAGGTATTACCAGTAAGATAATAATCATTTCTCGCGATTATTTATTATATTAAAGATACATATTTACGGAAAAAGACGCGCAAATGGTTATATTAGTAGAGATAACTTTCTCGGAACGCCCGCGGTCAAAGGTACTACTAGTAAGGTGAGAAATTATTGTGTGAGCCTATATATAAAAATCAAGGATATATATTTCTGGAAGAAAAGACGCGTAAATGGTTTGAGCAGAGTAGATAACTAACTCTGAACGCCGATGTTTTGATGACTCTACCGGCATGATATCGAAGTATTCATTGAAACTTATTATAACGCTAAAGGGTATACATTTCTAGAAGAAAAGATGCGTAAATGGTTTTAGCAGGGCAAATAATTTACTCGGAACGCCGGAGGTTTGAAGGATGTACTAGCGGGATAACGGAGTATGTATTAAGAGTAATATTTCAACACTGAACGATATATATATTTCCGAAAGAAACTGGGAGCCAAAACAGTCTCTGAAGGATAGATGAGTTACCTGAAACGCCTGCGGTTTAAAGCATCTACCAGAGGGCTAATGAATTAATTTTTAAGACATATAAAAATACTAGAAGATATGAGTTGACGGAAGAAAAGACGCGTAGATATTTTGTGCAGGGAAAATAACTTACTCGAAAAGTCGGCGGTTTAAAAGACCTACCAACGGGTTAACAAAGTACTAATTGAGACTAATTATATCACTAAAGGATATATAGATTTCAGGAAGAAAAAAGGAGCGTTAACAGTTTCAGCAGGGGGATAAGATACCTGCAACGCCTGCTGTTTGAAGGGTCTACCAGTAAATTTATGATTTGTTTGTTGAGACTCTTATTTACGCTAACAACTTATTTCCGGATAAAAGACGCGTAAATCGTATTAGCAGGGGGATCACTTACTCGAAAAACAGGCGGTTTGAACGGTCTACCGTTAGGATAACGAAGTATTGGTTGAGACAACTAATAATACTAAAAGATTTACAAATTGGACAGCAAAGACGCGTAAACGGCTAAGGGAGGGCAGAAAACTTACTTGGAGCACCAGCGGTCGAAAGGTACTACTAGTAAGATAATACCTTATTTAAAGAGCCAACAAAACCTACTCAAGAATATGTGTCCGGAAGAAAAGACGCGTAAATAGTTTGAGCAGAGTAGACCACTTATTTGGAACGCCGATGTTTTGAAGATTCTACCAGCATGATATCGAATTATTCATTGAGACTGATTATAACACTAATGGGTATACATTTCTGGTAGAAAAGATGCGTAAATGATTTTAGCAGGGCAAATAACTTACTCGAAACGCGGGCGGTTTGAACGATCTACCCTTAGCATAACGAAGTATTTATTGACACAACTAATAACACCAAAAGATATACACATTGGACAGAAAAGTCGCGTAAATGGCTAAGGGAGGGCAGATAAATTACTTGGAACACCAGCAGTCTAAAGGTACTACCAGTAAGATAATTAATTATTTAATAAGCCAACGAAAATGACTCGAGAATATATTTCCGGAAGAAAAGACGCATAAATGGTTTGAGCAGAGTACGTAACTTACACGGAAGGCCGGCGGTTTGAAGGATCTACAAGCGGGATCACGAACTATCAATTACGATTAATTAAAAAAGTAAAGGATGTATATTTTCGCAAGGTAAGATGCGTACATGATTTTTCGGGAGAGGATAACGTCTTCAGAACGGCTTTGGGTGCAAGGTACTACCTGTAAGATAATTATGTTTTGAGAGTATAACTGCAAAGGCTATATATTTGCGATGGAATAGACGCTTTAACGGATTTTGCAGGAGAGATAACGTACTTGGAACAGCTGCTGTTGGAAGGTATTACGAGGAAGGTAATTAATAATTTAATGAGACTATTTATGACAATAAAGGATATATATTTCCTAGAAATAATGCGTAAATGGTTCGTTTAGGAGAGATACTTATTCGGAACGCCGGCGGATGAAAGGTATTACGAGTAAGATAATCATCACTTCAAGTGAACAATCTAGCATCGGGATAACGAGGGATTTATTGTAAATGTTTACGACACTAAAGCGTATTTATTACCGGAACAAAACACGCGTATATGGTTTTACCAGGTGAAATAAATTACTCGGAACGCTGCGGATACAAGGTACTACCAGTAAAATAAGCGATTATCTATTGAGACTATTTATAACACTAAATGACGTTTATTTCCCAATAAAAACACGCGTCAAAGGATTTACCATGGCGGATAAGTTACGCGGAACTTATTCGGTTTGAAGGCACTACCAGGAAGATAGTTAATTCTTTCACGAGAGGATTTTTAAAAGTAAAGGATATATATTTCCATAAAAACACGCGTAAATGGCTGTATCAACTTGTGCGGCACAATTACGGATCGAAGGTATTACCAGTAAGATAATAATCATTTCTCGCGATTATTTATTATATTAAAGATACATATTTACGGAAAAAGACGCGCAAATGGTTATATTAGTAGAGATAACTTTCTCGGAACGCCCGCGGTCAAAGGTACTACTAGTAAGGTGAGAAATTATTGTGTGAGCCTATATATAAAAATCAAGGATATATATTTCTGGAGAAAAGACGCGTAAATGGTTTGAGCAGAGTAGATAACTAACTCTGAACGCCGATGTTTTTGATGACTCTACCAGCATGATATCGAAGTATTCATTGAAACTTATTATAACACTAAAGGGTATACATTTCTAGAAGAAAAGATGCGTAAATGGTTTTAGCAGGGCAAATAATTTACTCGGAACGCCGGAGGTTTGAAGGATGTACTAGCGGGATAACGGAGTATGTATTAAGAGTAATATTTCAACACTGAACGATATATATATTTCCGAAAGAAACTGGGAGCGAAAACAGTCAGTCTCAGAGGATAGATGAGTTACCTGAAACGCCTGCGGTTTAAAGCATCTACCAGAGGGCTAATGAATTAATTTTTAAGACATATAAAAATACTAGAAGATATGAGTTGACGGAAGAAAAGACGCGTAGATATTTTGTGCAGGGAAAATAACTTACTCGAAAAGTCGGCGGTTTAAAAGACCTACCAACGGGTTAACAAAGTACTAATTGAGACTAATTATATCACTAAAGGATATATAGATTTCAGGAAGAAAAAAGGAGCGTTAACAGTTTCAGCAGGGGGATAAGATACCTGCAACGCCTGCTGTTTGAAGGGTCTACCAGTAAATTTATGATTTGTTTGTTGAGACTCTTATTTACGCTAACAACTTATTTCCGGATAAAAGACGCGTAAATCGTATTAGCAGGGGGATCACTTACTCGAAAAACAGGCGGTTTGAACGGTCTACCGTTAGGATAACGAAGTATTGGTTGAGACAACTAATAATACTAAGAGATTTACAAATTGGACAGCAAAGACGCGTAAACGGCTAAGGGAGGGCAGAAAACTTACTTGGAGCACCAGCGGTCGAAAGGTACTACTAGTAAGATAATACCTTATTTAAAGAGCCAACAAAACCTACTCAAGAATATGTGTCCGGAAGAAAAGACGCGTAAATAGTTTGAGCAGAGTAGACCACTTATTTGGAACGCCGATGTTTTGAAGATTCTACCAGCATGATATCGAATTATTCATTGAGACTGATTATAACACTAATGGGTATACATTTCTGGTAGAAAAGATGCGTAAATGATTTTAGCAGGGCAAATAACTTACTCGAAACGCGGACGGTTTGAACGATCTACCCTTAGCATAACGAAGTATTTATTGACACAACTAATAACACCAAAAGATATACAAATTGGACAGAAAAGTCGCGTAAATGGCTAAGGGAGGGCAAATAAATTACTTGGAACACCAGCGGTCTAAAGGTACTACCAGTAAGATAATTAATTATTTAATAAGCCAACGAAAATGACTCAAGAATATGTTTCCGGAAGAAAAGACGCGTAAATGGTTTGAGCAGAGTACATAACTTACTCGGAAGGCCGGCGGTTTGAAGGATCTACAAGCGGGATAACGAACTATCAATTACGATTAATTATAAAAGTAAAGGATGTATGTTTTCGCAAGGTAAGATGCGTACATGATTTTTCCGGAGAGGATAACGTCTTCAGAACGGCTTTGGGTGCAAGGTACTACCTGTAAGATAATTATGTTTTGAGAGTATAACTGCAAAGGCTATATATTTGCGATGGAATAGACGCTTTAACGGATTTTGCAGGAGAGATAACGTACTTGGAACAGCTGCTGTTGGAAGGTATTACGAGGAAGGTAATTAATAATTTAATGAGACTATTTATGACAATAAAGGATATATATTTCCTAGAAATAATGCGTAAATGGTTCGTTTAGGAGAGATACTTATTCGGAACGCCGGCGGATGAAAGGTATTACGAGTAAGATAATCATCACTTCAAGTGAACAATCTAGCATCGGGATAACGAGGGATTTATTGTAAACGTTTACGACACTAAAGCGTATTTATTACCGGAACAAAACACGCGTATATGGTTTTACCAGGTGAAATAAATTACTCGGAACGCTGCGGATACAAGGTACTACCAGTAAAATAAGCGATTATCTATTGAGACTATTTATAACACTAAATGACGTTTATTTCCCAAAGAAAACACGCGTCAAAGGATTTACCATGGCGGATAAGTTACGCGGAACTTATTCGGTTTGAAGGCACTACCAGGAAGATAGTTAATTCTTTCACGAGAGGATTTTTAAAAGTAAAGGATATATATTTCCATAAAAACACGCGTAAATGGCTGTATCAACTTGTGCGGCACAATTACGGATCGAAGGTATTACCAGTAAGATAATAATCATTTCTCGCGATTATTTATTATATTAAAGATACATATTTACGGAAAAAGACGCGCAAATGGTTATATTAGTAGAGATAACTTTCTCGGAACGCCCGCGGTCAAAGGTACTACTAGTAAGGTGAGAAATTATTGTGTGAGCCTATATATAAAAATCAAGGATATATATTTCTGGAAGAAAAGACGCGTAAATGGTTTGAGCAGAGTAGATAACTAACTCTGAACGCCGATGTTTTGATGACTCTACCAGCATGATATCGAAGTATTCATTGAAACTTATTATAACACTAAAGGGTATACATTTCTAGAAGAAAAGATGCGTAAATGGTTTTAGCAGGGCAAATAATTTACTCGGAACGCCGGAGGTTTGAAGGATGTACTAGCGGGATAACGGAGTATGTATTAAGAGTAATATTTCAACACTGAACGATATATATATTTCCGAAAGAAACTGGGAGCCAAAACAGTCTCAGAAGGATAGATGAGTTACCTGAAACGCCTGCGGTTTAAAGCATCTACCAGAGGGCTAATGAATTAATTTTTAAGACATATAAAAATACTAGAAGATATGAGTTGACGGAAGAAAAGACGCGTAGATATTTTGTGCAGGGAAAATAACTTACTCGAAAAGTCGGCGGTTTAAAAGACCTACCAACGGGTTAACAAAGTACTAATTGAGACTAATTATATCACTAAAGGATATATAGATTTCAGGAAGAAAAAAGGAGCGTTAACAGTTTCAGCAGGGGGATAAGATACCTGCAACGCCTGCTGTTTGAAGGGTCTACCAGTAAATTTATGATTTGTTTGTTGAGACTCTTATTTACGCTAACAACTTATTTCCGGATAAAAGACGCGTAAATCGTATTAGCAGGGGGATCACTTACTCGAAAAACAGGCGGTTTGAACGGTCTACCGTTAGGATAACGAAGTATTGGTTGAGACAAACTAATAATAATACTAAAAGATTTACAAATTGGACAGCAAAGACGCGTAAACGGCTAAGGGAGGGCAGAAAACTTACTTGGAGCACCAGCGGTCGAAAGGTACTACTAGTAAGATAATACCTTATTTAAAGAGCCAACAAAACCTACTCAAGAATATGTGTCCGGAAGAAAAGACGCGTAAATAGTTTGAGCAGAGTAGACCACTTATTTGGAACGCCGATGTTTTGAAGATTCTACCAGCATGATATCGAATTATTCATTGAGACTGATTATAACACTAATGGGTATACATTTCTGGTAGAAAAGATGCGTAAATGATTTTAGCAGGGCAAATAACTTACTCGAAACGCGGACGGTTTGAACGATCTACCCTTAGCATAACGAAGTATTTATTGACACAACTAATAACACCAAAAGATATACAAATTGGACAGAAAAGTCGCGTAAATGGCTAAGGGAGGGCAAATAAATTACTTGGAACACCAGCGGTCTAAAGGTACTACCAGTAAGATAATTAATTATTTAATAAGCCAACGAAAATGACTCAAGAATATGTTTCCGGAAGAAAAGACGCGTAAATGGTTTGAGCAGAGTACATAACTTACTCGGAAGGCCGGCGGTTTGAAGGATCTACAAGCGGGATAACGAACTATCAATTACGATTAATTATAAAAGTAAAGGATGTATGTTTTCGCAAGGTAAGATGCGTACATGATTTTTCCGGAGAGGATAACGTCTTCAGAACGGCTTTGGGTGCAAGGTACTACCTGTAAGATAATTATGTTTTGAGAGTATAACTGCAAAGGCTATATATTTGCGATGGAATAGACGCTTTAACGGATTTTGCAGGAGAGATAACGTACTTGGAACAGCTGCTGTTGGAAGGTATTACGAGGAAGGTAATTAATAATTTAATGAGACTATTTATGACAATAAAGGATATATATTTCCTAGAAATAATGCGTAAATGGTTCGTTTAGGAGAGATACTTATTCGTAACGAACGCCGGCGGATGAAAGGTATTACGAGTAAGATAATCATCACTTCAAGTGAACAATCTAGCATCGGGGCAACGAGGGATTTATTGTAAATGTTTACGACACTAAAGCGTATTTATTACCGGAACAAAACACGCGTATATGGTTTTACCAGGTGAAATAAATTACTCGGAACGCTGCGGATACAAGGTACTACCAGTAAAAAATAAGCGATTATCTATTGAGACTATTTATAACACTAAATGACGTTTATTTCCCAAAGAAAACACGCGTCAAAGGATTTACCATGGCGGATAAGTTACGCGGAACTTATTCGGTTTGAAGGCACTACCAGGAAGATAGTTAATTCTTTCACGAGAGGATTTTTAAAAGTAAAGGATATATATTTCCATAAAAACACGCGTAAATGGCTGTATCAACTTGTGCGGCACAATTACGGATCGAAGGTATTACCAGTAAGATAATAATCATTTCTCGCGATTATTTATTATATTAAAGATACATATTTACGGAAAAAGACGCGCAAATGGTTATATTAGTAGAGATAACTTTCTCGGAACGCCCGCGGTCAAAGGTACTACTAGTAAGGTGAGAAATTATTGTGTGAGCCTATATATAAAAATCAAGGATATATATTTCTGGAAGAAGAAAAGACGCGTAAATGGTTTGAGCAGAGTAGATAACTAACTCTGAACGCCGATGTTTTGATGACTCTACCAGCATGATATCGAAGTATTCATTGAAACTTATTATAACACTAAAGGGTATACATTTCTAGAAGAAAAGATGCGTAAATGGTTTTAGCAGGGCAAATAATTTACTCGGAACGCCGGAGGTTTGAAGGATGTACTAGCGGGATAACGGAGTATGTATTAAGAGTAATATTTCAACACTGAACGATATATATATTTCCGAAAGAAACTGGGAGCGAAAAACAGTCTCAGAAGGATAGATGAGTTACCTGAAACGCCTGCGGTTTAAAGCATCTACCAGAGGGCTAATGAATTAATTTTTAAGACATATAAAAATACTAGAAGATATGAGTTGACGGAAGAAAAGACGCGTAGATATTTTGTGCAGGGAAAATAACTTACTCGAAAAGTCGGCGGTTTAAAAGACCTACCAACGGGTTAACAAAGTACTAATTGAGACTAATTATATCACTAAAGGATATATAGATTTCAGGAAGAAAAAAGGAGCGTTAACAGTTTCAGCAGGGGGATAAGATACCTGCAACGCCTGCTGTTTGAAGGGTCTACCAGTAAATTTATGATTTGTTTGTTGAGACTCTTATTTACGCTAACAACTTATTTCCGGATAAAAGACGCGTAAATCGTATTAGCAGGGGGATCACTTACTCGAAAAACAGGCGGTTTGAACGGTCTACCGTTAGGATAACGAAGTATTGGTTGAGACAACTAATAATACTAAGAGATTTACAAATTGGACAGCAAAGACGCGTAAACGGCTAAGGGAGGGCAGAAAACTTTACTTGAAGCACCAGCGGTCGAAAGGTACTACTAGTAAGATAATACCTTATTTAAAGAGCCAACAAAACCTACTCAAGAATATGTGTCCGGAAGAAAAGACGCGTAAATAGTTTGAGCAGAGTAGACCACTTATTTGGAACGCCGATGTTTTGAAGATTCTACCAGCATGATATCGAATTATTCATTGAGACTGATTATAACACTAATGGGTATACATTTCTGGTAGAAAAGATGCGTAAATGATTTTAGCAGGGCAAATAACTTACTCGAAACGCGGACGGTTTGAACGATCTACCCTTAGCATAACGAAGTATTTATTGACACAACTAATAACACCAAAAGATATACAAATTGGACAGAAAAGTCGCGTAAATGGCTAAGGGAGGGCAAATAAATTACTTGGAACACCAGCGGTCTAAAGGTACTACCAGTAAGATGATTAATTATTTAATAAGCCAACGAAAATGACTCAAGAATATATTTCCGGAAGAAAAGACGCATAAATGGTTTGAGCAGAGTACGTAACTTACTCGGAAGGCCGGCGGTTTGAAGGATCTACAAGCGGGATAACGAACTATCAATTACGATTAATTATAAAAGTAAAGGATGTATGTTTTCGCAAGGTAAGATGCGTACATGATTTTTCCGGAGAGGATAACGTCTTCAGAACGGCTTTGGGTGCAAGGTACTACCTGTAAGATAATTATGTTTTGAGAGTATAACTGCAAAGGCTATATATTTGCGATGGAATAGACGCTTTAACGGATTTTGCAGGAGAGATAACGTACTTGGAACAGCTGCTGTTGGAAGGTATTACGAGGAAGGTAATTAATAATTTAATGAGACTATTTATGACAATAAAGGATATATATTTCCTAGAAATAATGCGTAAATGGTTCGTTTAGGAGAGATACTTATTCGGAACGCCGGCGGATGAAAGGTATTACGAGTAAGATAATCATCACTTCAAGTGAACAATCTAGCATCGGGATAACGAGGGATTTATTGTAAATGTTTACGACACTAAAGCGTATTTATTACCGGAACAAAACACGCGTATATGGTTTTACCAGGTGAAATAAATTACTCGGAACGCTGCGGATACAAGGTACTACCAGTAAAATAAGCGATTATCTATTGAGACTATTTATAACACTAAATGACGTTTATTTCCCAAAGAAAACACGCGTCAAAGGATTTACCATGGCGGATAAGTTACGCGGAACTTATTCGGTTTGAAGGCACTACCAGGAAGATAGTTAATTCTTTCACGAGAGGATTTTTAAAAGTAAAGGATATATATTTCCATAAAAACACGCGTAAATGGCTGTATCAACTTGTGCGGCACAATTACGGATCGAAGGTATTACCAGTAAGATAATAATCATTTCTCGCGATTATTTATTATATTAAAGATACATATTTACGGAAAAAGACGCGCAAATGGTTATATTAGTAGAGATAACTTTCTCGGAACGCCCGCGGTCAAAGGTACTACTAGTAAGGTGAGAAATTATTGTGTGAGCCTATATATAAAAAATCAAGGATATATATTTCTGGAAGAAAAGACGCGTAAATGGTTTGAGCAGAGTAGATAACTAACTCTGAACGCCGATGTTTTGATGACTCTACCAGCATGATATCGAAGTATTCATTGAAACTTATTATAACACTAAAGGGTATACATTTCTAGAAGAAAAGATGCGTAAACCTTCACCACTTGCTTGTAATTTAGGTGTCGTGTTCGACAACTGCCTCAATTTCAAAAGCTTCATTCAGAAGACTGCCTCTACAGCTAGCCATCACATCCGATCCCTATCCAAGATTAGGAGCTGTCTCCCACAGTGGCTTGTAAAAAATGTAACTAGCTTTTTAGTTCTGTCTCGGCTTGATTATTGTAATTCCCTTTTGGCTGGTCTGCCAAAGAAATCTCTTATGCAACTACAGCCGGACTATGAATATGGCTGCAAGGCTGGTCTTCAAGTCCCAGCGGTTTGAGCACGTGTCACCTTTGCTGAAAGAGCTAGGATAGTTGCCGTTTGAGCAAAGGATACAGAGCAAAGTTCTTACGCTGACTCACAAGGCCCGACACGGCTTGGCTCCTTCGTACCTAGCTCAACTGCTACATCAGTGTCAGCATGTTTGTGCCCTGAGGTCCTGTGTGGACAATAAATTAGCTGTCCCATTCTCCTCTGCTTAAAGACAGTTGGCAACAGAAGCTTTAGCTCTGCAGGCCCTAGACTGTGGAGCTTGCTTCCATAATTCTTACGCAACGACAACTACTTTCCTACTGCTGACTACGGCACATCTTTTTCAGCGGTCCTGAGGTGCTACTTCTATGCTACTATCTACCTCAACTGCTCTCCTGACTCTGCTAGGCTTCCCAATTTCTCTTTGTTTCGTGAGACGAAGTCTGTTGGCTATCGAATGCGTACCGAAAGCCGCTTAGGCTGTACAAAACTCTCCTGCGTAACACCCACATGGTCTTTATGACTTTGTAGAGTCACAGACGGATATACATTAAATTACATTACAGTAAGATAAAATATTTAATCAGACTATTTATACAAGTAAAGGATATATATTTCCGGAAGAAAAGACGCGTAAATAGTTTTAGCGGGGCAAACAACTTACTCGGAACCCCGATGTTTTGAAGATTCTACCAGCATGATATCGAAGTATTCATTGGGACTAATTATAACACTAAAGGGTATATATTTCTGGAAGAAAAGATGCGTAAATGGTTTTATTAGTAGAGATAGCTTACTCAGAACGCCTGAAGTCAAAGGTACTACTAGTAAGATAAAAAATTATTTAATGAACCTATATATATAAATCAAGGATATATATTTCCGGAAGAAAAAAGGCCTACATGGTTTTAGCAGGGGGGGAGAAAACTTACACGGAACACAGGCGGTTTGAACGATCTACCATCGGGATAACGAGGTATTTATTGTGATTATTTATGACACTAAAAGATATATATTTGCGAAACAAATACGCATAAATGATTTATAAGGAGAGGTAACTTACTCAGAACTCCTGTGATTAGAAGGTACTACAGTAAGATAAGTAATTATTAATTGAGACTATTTATAACACTAAATGATTTATATTTCCGGAAGAAAACATGGGTAAAAGGTTTTAGCAGGAGGGTTAACTTACTCGGAACTCCTGCGGTCGCGAGGTACTACCTGGAAGATAATTAATTATTTTATATAAGTATTTATAACAGTAAAGGATATATATTTCCGGAAGAAAAGACATGGTAATGGCTTTTTGGATGGAGGGTAAATTATTCCGAAGGGCTGTGGTTGGAAGGTACTACCAGTAAGATAATTCTTTAATTAGACTATTTATGACAGTACAGGATATCTATTTTCGAAAGAAAAGACTCTTAAATGGATTTTGCAGGAGAGATAACTTACTTGGAACGCCTGCTGTTGGAAGGTATTACGAGTTGGATAATTAATTATTTAGTGAGACTTTATATATAACAATAAAGGATATATGGGCAGCATGCACAAGGTCAACAAGGTCCGTAGAAGCATTGAAAGTGGTAGCACGGACAGTGACAGCATGGGCCAAGGGCAAAATGGACAGTGGCAATACGGTCACTGCAGAATCGGCTGTGGCAGCAGACCCACAGGCAGCATAACCAGTGGCTGCATGGACACAGGCAGCATTGACAGCGGCATCATGGACAGAAGTAGCATGGACACAGGCAGAATCGACAGTGGCAGGATGGCCGGTGACAGCATGGCCAGTGGCAGCATGTAAAGTTGCAGCAGGGACACTGGCCTCATGGCCAGTGGCAGTAAGGACACATGCACGTGGGAGAGCAGTGGCATAAACACAGGAAGCATGGAACAAAGGGACCTAAAAGTGAGCGTCAAAAGAAAATAAATGCATGGACCAACAGAAACAGGCTATTCCTATCAACACAAGCCCACATTTCAGCAATGCGATGTACCTGGAAGTAGGCCGACTTGATTTTGGAGCTGATGAGGTCGTCTAACGGAAGGTCACGTTGGTCTGAGTCACTTTGATTTCGTGCATATTCATTCAACAGGACATATGCCGGCCCAGCTGATATTGAGCTTTAGGCTTTCTAATATCTATAAAACACGTAGTATGCACACGGTATGATGAATTTATCAATTAATTTCAGACACCTTGGTGGGTGTGATCTCGTTGGTGTGGGCGGCTGGGTGTGGGCGGCTGGGTGTGGGCGGCTGGGTGTGGGCGGCTGGGTGTGGGCGGCTGGGTGTGGGCGGCTGGGTGTGGGCGGCGGGAGGGGGGCGGCTGGGTGTGGGCGGCTGGGTGTGGGCGGCTGGGTGTGGGCGGCTGGGTGTGGGCGGCTGGGTGTGGGCGGCTGGGTGTGGGCGGCTGGGTGTGGGCGGCTGGGTGTGGGCGGCTGGGTGTGGGCGGCTGGGTGTGGGCGGCTGGGTGTGGGCGGCTGGGTGTGGGGGGTGGGTGTGGGCGGCTGGGTGTGGGCGGCTGGGTGTGGGCGGCTGGGTGTGGGGGCTGCTGGGTGTGGGCTGGGCTGGGTGTGGGCGGCTGGGTGTGGGCGGCTGGGTGTGGGCGGCTGGGTGTGGGCGGCGGCTGGGTGTGGGCGGCTGGGTGTGGGCGGCTGGGTGTGGGCGGCTGGATGTGGGCGGCTGGATGTGGGCGGCTGGATGTGGGCGGCTGGATGTGGGCGGCTGGATGTGGGCGGCTGGATGTGGGCGGCTGGATGTGGGCGGCTGGATGTGGGCGGCTGGATGTGGGCGGCTGGATGTGGGGGCGGCGGCTGGATGTGGGCGGCTGGATGTGGGCGGCTGGATGTGGGCGGCTGGATGATGTGGGCGGCTGGATGTGGGCGGCTGGATGTGGGCGGCTGGATGTGGGCGGCTGGATGTGGGCGGCTGGATGTGGGCGGCTGGATGTGGGCGGCTGGATGTGGGCGGCTGGATGTGGGCGGCTGGATGTGGGCGGCTGGATGTGGGCGGCTGGATGTGGGCGGCTGGATGTGGGCGGCTGGATGTGGGCGGCTGGATGTGGGCGGCTGGATGTGGGCGGCTGGGTGCATTTGTGTATGTGTGGAAGAGCGTGGAAGTGAGTGTTAGTGTGTGGGTGGGTGTGTGTCTGTGTGTGTGAGTGTGTCCATTATGTCTGTGTGTGTGTGTGTCCGTGTGTGTGTCCATGTGTGTCTGTGTGTCTGTGTGTGTGTGTCTGTGTGTGTGTGTGTGTGTGTGTGTATGTGTGTCTGTGTGTGTGTATCTGTGTGTGTGTCTGTATGTGTGTCTGTGTGTGTGTCTCTGTGTGTGTGTCTGTATGTGTGACTGTGTCTGAGTGTGTGTGTTTCGGTGTGGGTGTCTGTGTGTGCACACAGAGTATTAACACCCACACAGAGACCGTAAGTAGAAACACTTTACATAAAACTGGAATTATGCTAAACTACTGACAAATTAAAATAATTAGCAGATTCACAGAAACATGTCGCCATACGTTTGATCGATTGCACTGGAACACACAGCCTCCAATTGAAAATGCCCTGCATACCTCAGAAGCTGATGGCAAGACAAAGCACCAATAGCCACCCCCCCCCTGACAAAGGCAGACCCATAGGAAGTGCAGACATTTTGTAGCCGTTCGGGCGGCAAACTGGCTTTTGTAGCCTGCTGCCAGCCCGATGCCCAAGCAGTGGCAGCAGCAGCATCGCCACACGTTCTCAGAGCCTTTCCACAGGGATGGTGTGCAAGCAACGACATGGTCTGGCACACTGAGACCCCACAGAGTGACCACTGAGCTAAACTCCAGGCGACCGAAAGTCAAAGCTATAACCAGCTCTGTCTGTGAGGTCAACATTGCGATGACGGACAACCTACATTTGTTGGGAGCATTTTCAGCAAAGCTAGCTGTTCGAGCTGAGATTAAAAGGCAGCGGCTTCACAAGCAGCTGATGCCCTATTACCTTCCAGCTTCGGACAAACAGAGGCTCGGCGAAGTGTGGGCCATCAATTAGAAAGTAACTAATGCATTAGTCCGGCTGGTAGCACCCATCCTAGCAGGTCAAACAAGCCACGAGAACGAGAAGCACATTTCATGGACTAGCAGCAAGCAATAACGTCATCGAAAGGTAATGACCATGGAGAGCAAGCCACAGTTTCGAACGAAATAGCAAGAAAGGTTTGGCTTGACTGGGCAAATACCACTTCAGTCGCTGAGCCTGCAGTTGGGGGCAGGAAGACAAAGTGGGGTAGGGAATCACCTGTTCGGGTTAGCTATACAAGTAAGATATCTAGTGCCACAACAAAACGCATGTGTACTCGTGCACTACAAATAAAAATGTGTTGGGGCCTCGGGCACGGTAGCAAGTTTAAAGCTACGAAGAGTGGTCCATTTAACAGCACAGGCTGTATACACTCAGGCTATACACCAGATGTTTATATTCTAAGTCGGCAAAGGAGAAAAGACGTGAGTTACTGAACTAAACGAGGGGACATGCTAAGTTGCGGCTAAAACGAAAAAGGGGGAATACTGCAAAATAAAACAATGTATATGTACCCAGGCTGGGTTCGGTTGGCTGGGACCGGACGGCTATAGTGAGGGTTAGGGTCACCGGCTAGGCCAGGGTCGGACCTACGGCACGGCCCGATGTATGTGGTGACGTGAGGTCACCGGGGCTCTAGGGTACTGGGAGTCAGCCAAGTAAGTCGTGGTGTTGGAGGCTCCCGGTCTCGCCGAGTTATGCACCTGGATTCGTGCAGGCGTGCTCCGGCGATGCTGCCACGCACGCAAGGGAACAAGTACCCAAGGCCCGAGCGGAGCTGGATAGCTCGCCCGTTGTTGACTTGTTTTTATTCCGCTTTCCCCTTGTAGCATGTTCGTGACCCCCGTGTGTTGGCGTCTTTCGGTGGAAGCTTACGACTGTGGTAGTTGTCGACTCAGACAAGCCAGCAGTTACTCAGCCAGCCGGGTTTTGGACGGCGTACGCTCGTACTGTTGGATTCGGAGTCGGTTCAACGACAGGATTTCGGAAGCCGACTAACCCCAACTAACACATTTGTTCGCGCTTGCTGCGTCGTCTTGCGCCCCCGTAGTGTACTGTGTATAGGACCCTCCCTGTAGACTTGTTTAGTTGCTCTGTTGTTGTTGGCGCATGCGTTAATATAAAGAGGTTTAACCGGACGGCCGCTCGTCTTACCCTAGCTCGGCGGCATGGCGAGCGGCAGCATGGCTGAGTATGGAGGGGTTTGGTGGGAAATAGCCTCTGACCCCTGGAACCCGGTTACATATACACGAGGGGTACCTACAAGGACATTTAGCAAGTCGTGGCCAGGATAGAAGAAGCCTCCAGGCCGCTAGCTATGCCGTGGCTAAACTTTACCTTAAACATCTCTTTTAGCAAAGGAGGCCTACTCCAAGCAAGCGACTGTAACTCCACACTGTCGGGAACAGAAACTGTGGAAGTGGTGGAAACAGGCAGGGAGAGAAGGCATAGCAAAAAAGAACGCCGAAATCTCAGCGGCCGGGGCATGGTGGTACCAACCGGCCTAGAAGGGAAATCACACAATGTACGACTCTTACCGACAAGATTGACGATAGATGGAAGTACTTAGCAGAATCACGACGACAACGAGAAGCACATTGGGTTACCCTCTTGCGTTAACGAGTAATCCGGAACACTGTTGCGCTTGTGACGAAAACCGCACTGCCACTTAAGGGTGTCTTTATCATAATAATTAGCATACGTTAATCAAAATTAATGTTTACTTACTCTAAATTAAACAAAGCCGGTAAGTTTATTTACCTTTCCACAATTGTGGGCTGTCTCGTGGTAGGCGACCTTGGATCGCTCGGTAATTCGACGCTAGGTTTGCCGAAAACGCTACGAAGGTTTAGGTTTTATGTTAACTTTAATAGTAACATAATGTATTTATTATTATTCCTCTTTGAAAGTTTTGAATATAAAATTGAAGCTGGGTTCATTACGCAAACCGGGTACCTTCCACTTAACAGAACACTATCGCCCTTGACCTTTGAGTCGGATGGTTAACATGCAGTTAGCAGCTAATGAATGGACAGATTTAGGTTGGCTTTCTATTATATATTATCAAACGATTAATTATCGTTACTCTTAAAAAGCAAAATGGGAACATCGGCGGAAGGTATTTTTAGCTAGTCACTGTTTCCAGCTGCTTCATGGTACTGTTAACTCCTGCAATTAACAAAATTAAAAAAAAAGCTTAAATAGTTGCAGAAGGAAACATAACTCCTAAATCGAAATGCCTACAGTTTGAAGGAAATAGTAGTAAGATAATGAATCAATTGCTAAAACTATAATTACTACTAAGGGATATATGTCTCTGGAACTAAAAATTAACCAAACAAGCTTAAATACTTGTACCAGGGGACATATCACCTTAAAAGCTATGACTGCAGTTTACAGGAAATGCCGGTATGAAGATGATTAATTTTGAATACTACATGTAACACTAAAAGATATTCACATGTGTGTGTGCGTGTGCGCACATGGGCACGTGCTTGCGCTTGCCAGTGAGTGAGTGTGTGTGCTTGTGTCTGTGTGCAAATCCAATTAGAGGCTGTGTATTCCAGTGCAATTGATCAAACGTATGGCGACTTGTTTCAGTGAATCTGTGAATTATTTTAATTTGTCATTATTTTAGCATGATTCCAGTTTTATGTGGAGTGTTTCTACTTACGGTCTCAGTGTGGGTGTGCCTTCTGCCTGTACACACGAACACACACCCAGGGTGCTCATGCTGGCAAGGTGCCCACCTTGGCAGGGTGCATTGTCCGGCATGGTGCCCAGCCAGGCAGGGTGCCCAGCCAGGCAGGGTGCCCAGCCAGGCAGGGTGCCCAGCCAGGCAGGGTGCCCAGCCAGGCAGGGTGCCCAGCCAGGCAGGGTGCCCAGCCAGGCAGGGTGCCCAGCCAGGCAGGGTGCCCAGCCAGGCAGGGTGCCCAGCCAGGCAGGGTGCCCAGCCAGGCAGGGTGCCCAGCCAGGCAGGGTGCCCAGCCAGGCAGGGTGCCCAGCCAGGCAGGGTGCCCAGCCAGGCAGGGTGCCCAGCCAGGCAGGGTGCCCAGCCAGGCAGGGTGCCCAGCCAGGCAGGGTGCCCAGCCAGGCAGGGTGCCCAGCCAGGCAGGGTGCCCAGCCAGGCAGGGTGCCCAGCCAGGCAGGGTGGGGACAGAACTGAACCGAAACTGAGAAACTGGTGGAAACAGGCAGGGAGAGAGGGCATAGCAAAAAAGAACGCCGAAATCTCAGTGGCCGGGGCATGGTGGTACCAACCGGCCTAGAAGGGAAATCACGCAATGTACGACTCTTACCGACAAGATTGACGATATATGGAAGTACTTAGCAGAATCACGACGACAACGAGAAGCACATTGGGCTACCTTCAAGCCGTAACTGGTAATCCGGAATACTATTGTGCTTGTGACGAAAACCGTGTTGACACTTAAGGGTGTCTTTATCATAATAATTAGCATACGTTAATTAAAATTAATGTTTACTTACCGTAAATTAAATAGAGCCGGTAAGTTTATTTCACTTTCTGCGAAATTGGGCTGTCTCGTGGTACGCGACCTTGGATCGCTCGGTAATTCGACGCTAGGTTTGCCGAAAACGCTACGACGGTTTAGGTTGTATGTTAACTTAAATAATAACATAATGTATTTATTATTATTCAGCTGCTCACCCAGGTAGCAGCTCTCTCTAACAGAAGCTCAACCTGGCAGCAGCTCACCTTGGTAGCATCTCACCCTGGCAGTAGCTCTCCCTAGCTGAAGCTCACCCTGGCAGCAGCACACCGTGGCTGCAGCATACCCTGGCACTTGCTTACCATCGCAGGAGCTTACCCTAGAAGCAGCTCACCTTTGCCGTAGCTCTCTCTGGCAGCTGCTCACACTGGCTGAAGCTTACTCTGGCAGGAGCTCACCCTGGTACCAGCTTACCGTGGCAGCAGCTTACCCTGGCAGCAACTTTCCCGGCAGCTGCGCACCCTGGGAGCTGCTCACGCCAACAGCTGCTCAACCTGGCCGGAGAGCACCCAGGTTCAAGAACGTCATGGCAGGAGCACACCCTACCACCAGTTCAACCTAGCAGCAGCATACCCCAGAAGCAGGTCACAATAGGAACACCAACCTGGAAGCAGCTTACCCTAGCAGCAGCTTAACCTGTCAGCAGCTCACCCTGGCTGCCACTCACCGTGGCAGCAGCTTACTATAGCAGCAGCACACCCTGGCATTGACTCACACTGTCAGCAGCCCACCTTAGAAGCAGCTCACCTTGGCAGCAGCTCGACCTTCCATTAGCTCACTATGGCAGCAGCTCACCTTGGCAGCAGCTCACACTGGCAAGAGCACACCCAGGCAGAAGCACACCCTAGCACTAGCTCAGACTGGCCGTAGCGCACCCTGACATCAGCTCACCCTGACAGCAGGTATTCCTAGCAGCAGCTCACACTGGCAGGAGTGCACCCTGGTACTGGCTTACCTTGGCAACAGCGCACCCTGGCAGCAGCTCTTACAGGCAGCAGCTCACCCTGGCAGCTGTAGACCCTGGCAGCAGAACAACCTGGCAGCAAGTCACCATGGTAGCAGCTCTTGCTGGCAGCAGCTCACCCTGTTAGCAGCACTCCCGAGCAACAGCTCTCCCTGGCACCAGCTCTCTCAGGCAGGAAGCTCAATCTATAAGCAGCTCACCCTGGCAGCAGCTCTTGCTGGCAGCAGATCACCCTGACAGCAGCTCCACCTGGCTGCAGCTCTCCCTGGAAGGAGCATAACTAGGCAGGAGCTCACCCTTGCAGAAGCTTAACCTGGCAGCAGCACAACCTGGCAGCAGCTCACCCTGGCAGCAGTTCACCCAGTCAGGAGCTCACTATTGCAGAAGCTATCCCTGGCAGCAGTTCACCCTAACCTTAGCTCTCCCTGGCACCTCCTCACCCTAGCAGTAGCTTACCCTGGCAGGAGCTTACCCCTGTAGCAGGGCACCATGGCAGCAGCTCACCCTGGCAGCAGCAATTCCTGCAGCTCCTCACCCTGGCAGTAACTAGATTTTGTAGCTGCTCACCCTGACAGCAGTCCACCCTGCCAGCAGCTCACTCTGGCAGCAGTGCACTCTGGCAGGAGCACACCGTGGAATCAGCAAACCCTAGATGAAGGGCACCCTGGCAGCAGGTCACCCTGGCAGCAGCTTACCCTTGCAGCAGGTCAACGTGGCTGCAGCGCACCGTGGCAGCACAGCAGCCTTACAGGAGCTCAGACTGGCAGCTGCGTGCTGAGAGCTGCTCACTCCACCAGCAGCTCTCCCTAGCAAGACCACACCCAGTTAGGAACACATCCTGGACGGAGCACACACTGGAAACTGGTTACAATAGCAGCAGCTCACCCTAGCAGCAGCTCACCCTGGCAGCAGCTTACCCCGGCATGAGCCTACCCAGGCAGAAGCTCAGCCTACCGTGGGAGCAGCTCACCAGGGTGTGCTGCTGCTTACCTTTGCAGCAGCACACACAGGCAGGAGCACACCCTGTCAGGAGCACACCTTGGCATCAGCCAACACTGGATGCAGGGCACCCTGGCAGCAGCTCACCGTGGCAGCACCTCTCCCTGGCAGCAGGTTAACCTGGGTGCAGCTCACCATGGCAGCAGCTCACCCTGGCAGCAGCTTATCCCGGCATGAGCCTACCCAGGCAGAAGCTCAGCCTACCGTGGGAGCAGCTCACCAGGGTGTGCTGCTGCTTACCTTTACAGCAGCACACACAGGCAGGAGCACACCCTGTCAGGAGCACACCTTGGCATCAGCCAACACTGGATGCAGGGCACCCTGGCAGCAGCTCACCGTGGCAGCACCTCTCCCTGGCAGCAGGTTAACCTGGGTGCAGCTCACCATGGCAGCAGCTCACCCTGGCAGCAGCTTATCCCGGCATGAGCCTACCCAGGCAGAAGCTCAGCCTACCGTGGGAGCAGCTCACCAGGGTGTGCTGCTGCTTACCTTTACAGCAGCACACACAGGCAGGAGCACACCCTGTCAGGACCCTGTCAGCCAACACACCTTGGCAGGGCACCCTGGCAGCAGCTCACCCTGGCAGCACCTCTCCCTGGCAGCAGGTTAACCTGGGTGCAGCTCACCGTGGCAGCAGCTCACCCTGGCACCAGCTCTCATAGGCAGCAGCTTACCCTGGCAGCAGCTCAATCTGGGAGCAGCTCGCCCTGGCAGCAGTTCACTCTGGCCGGAGCTTACCCTGGTAGAAGCTAACCCTGGTGGCAGCCTACTGTGGCAGCAGCTAACCCTGGTAGAAGCTCTCCCTGGCAGCAGTTCATCCTAGCAGCAGCACACCCTGGCAGCAGCACACCGTGGCAGCAGCTAACCCTGGCAGAAGTGCCCCCTACCCACAGCTCACTCTAGCAGGAGCTAACTCTGGCAGAAGCTTAGTATAGCAGCACCCTAGCTCGAGCTCATCTTTGCAGTAGCTCACCGAGGCAGGAGCACACCCAGGCTGGACCTCACCCAGGCAGCAGGTTACTGTGGCAGCATCTCACCCTGGAAGCAGCTCTCCATGGCATCAGCCAACCCTGGCAGCAGGGCACCCTGGCAGCAGGTCACCCTGGCAGCAGCAGCTCCCCTGGCAGTGGGTCACCCTGGCAGCAGTGCAACCTGGCAACAGCTCACTCTGACAGCAGTTCACCCAGTCAGAAGCTCACCTTCGCAGGAGCTCACCCTGGCACCAGTTAACCCTAGCCGTAGCTCTCCCTGGCAGGTGCTCACCCTAGCAGTAGCTTACCCTGGCAGGAGCTCACCCCTGTAGCAATTCACCGTGGCAGCAGCTGTCTCTTGCATTACCTCACCCTGGCAGCAGCTCACCCTGGCAGCAGCTCACCCTGTCAGGAGCTTACCCTGGAGGCAGCTTACCGTGGCAGCAGTCATCCTTGGTAGCAGCTCTCCCTGGCAGCATTTCATCCTAGCTGCAGCTCACCCTAGAAGCAGGAAACCCTGGCAGCAGCACACCTTGGAAGCAGCTACCCCTGGCAGAGGCGCCCCCTGCCAGCAGCTCACCCTGGCTGGAGCTAACCCTGGCAGAAGCCCACTCTGGCAGAACCTCTCCTTAGCTCCAGCTCATCTTTGCATAAGCTCACCCTGGCAGAAGCCCACCCAGGCTGGAGCACACCCTGGCAGAAGCCCACCCTAGCATCAGTGAACACTGGCAGCAGGGCACCCAGGCAGCAGGTCACCATGGCAGCAGCAGCTCCCTTGGAAGCAGGTCACCCAGGCAGCAACTCAACCAAGCAGATGCGAACCCAGGCAGGAGCTCACTCGATCAGCTTCGCATCCTGGAAGCTGCGAAACCCAGCAGCAGTTAACCCTGGCAGGAGAACACCCAGGCAGCTTACCCTGGCTGCAGCACACCGTGGCAGCAGCGCATCCTTGCAGGAGCTCAGACTGGCAGCTGCGCACCCTGAGAGCTGCTCTCTCGGCCAGCAGCTCACCCTGGCATCCACTCACCCTGGCAGCAGCTCACCATTGCAGCAGCTTACCCTGGCAGCTGCTCACACTGTCAGCAGCCCACCTTGGCAGCAGCTCACCCTGGCAGCAGCTCACCCTGGCAGCAGCTCACCCTGGCAGCAGCTCACTCTTCCAGAAGCTCACTATGGCAGCAGCTCACCTTGGCAGAAGCTCACAGTGGCAGGAACACACCTAGGAGGAGCACACCCAGGCGGGAGCACACCCTAGCACTAGCTCAGACTCACTGTAGTGCACCGTGACATCAGCTCACCCTGACAGCAGGTAACCCAAGCAGCAGCTCACACTGGCAGGAGTGCACCCTGGTAGTGGTTCACCTTGGCAGCAGCACACCCTGGCAGCACAACTCACAAGCAGCTGCTCACCCTAGCAGCTGTAGAACCTGGCAGAAGCACAACCAGGCAGATTGGCACCATGGCAGCAGGTCACAATGGCAGCAGATTTTGCTGGTAGCAGCTCACCCTGATAGCAGCACTCCCGGGAAACAGCTCTCCCTGGCAGCAGCTCCCTCAGGCAGGGAGCTCACTCTGTAAGCAGCACACCCTAGCAGCAGCTCTCACTGGCAGCAGGTCACCCTGGCAGAAGCTCACGACGGCAGCAGCTCACCCTGGGAGGAGCTCAAATAGGCAGGAGCTCTCCCTTGCTGGAGCTCACCCTTATAGCAGCTTACCCAGGAAGCAGGTCTCCCTGGCAGAAGCTTAACCTGGTAGCAGCTTAATCAGGCACCAGCTCACCCTGGCCGCAGCTTACAATGGCAGCAGCTCAATCTGGCAAAAGCTCACTCTTGCGACAGGTCACTCTGGCAGCACGGCATTTTGGCAGCAGTGTACCCGTGCAGCAGCTTAATCTGGCAGTAGCTCACCCTGGCAGCAGCTCTCCCTGGCTGCAGTTCCCCCGGGCAGCAGTTCCCCCAGGCAGCAGCACATACTGGCAGATGCCCACCCTGGCAGCAGCTCACCCTGCCAGCTGCTCATTCTGACAAAAGTGTACAATAGCAGCTGACAACCCAGGCAGCAGCATGCCCTGGCAGCTGTGTACCCTGGCAGCTGTGCACACTAGCTGCAGTCTACCCTGCCAGCTTCGCACCCACTCAGCAGCCCTGGTAGCAGCTCTCCCTAGCAGCAGTCCATCTTAGCATTAGCTCACCCCGGAAGCAGCTCAACCAGGCAGCAGCACACCCTTGCAGCAGTTAACCCTGGCTCCAGCTCATCTTAGCAGCAGCTCACCCTTGCAGGAGCCCACCCAGGCTGGACCTCACCCAGGAAGTAGCTTACCACGGCAGCAGTTAGCCCTCCCAGCAGCTCTCTCTGGCATCAGCAAACCTAGGCAGAGGGTACCCTGGCATCAGGTCACCCTGGCAGCAGCAGCTACCCTGGCAGCAGGTCACCCGGGCAGCAACGAAAACTAGCACATGCACATCCAAGCAGGAGCTCACCCTAGCAGTGGCTCACCCTGGGAGCTGCCCACCCAGACAGCAGCTCACCCTGGCAGGAGAACACCCATAGGTGCAAATCATGGCAGAAGCACACCCTGGAAGGAAGATACAATATATGCAGCTCACCCTGGCATCAGCTCACCCTGGAATCAGCTCTCCAAGGCAGCAGCTTACCCTGACAGCATCCAACCCTGCCAGCTGCTTACACTGGCAGCAGCTCACCATCGCCGGTTCTCACCCTGGAAGTTGCTCACCCTGGCAGCAGCACACCAACGAAGCAGCTCTCCCTAGCAGAAGCTTACCCTGGCAGCACCTCCGTCAGCCAGCAGCTCACCTTGGCAGCAGCTTACCCTGGCAGATGCTCTGCCTAGCAGTAGCTAACCCTGGCAGAAGCATTACCTGGACACAGCTTACCATGGCAGCAGCTCACACTGGCAGAACCTAATCATGGCGGGAGCTCACCTTGTAAGCAGCTCACCCTGGTAGAAGCTCTCCCTTGCAGTACTTCATCCTAGCAGCTGCTCACCCTGGCAGCAGCTCATTCTGGCAGCAGCTCACCTTGGCAGCAGCTCACCCTGCTATCAGGTTACCCTGGCTGCAGCTCACCCTGGCGGCAGCTTTTCCCTGGCAGCAGCTAACCCTGGTAGCAGCTCTCCCTAGCAGCAGTTCATCCTAGCACGAGCTCACCCTGGAAGCAGCTCACCCCAGCAGAAGCTCACCCTGGCAGCAGCACACCAAGGAAGCAGCTTACCCTGCAGCAGCTCACCTTGGCAGCAGCTCACCCTTGCCAAAGCTCAATCTAGCAGCAGCTCACCCTGGCAGCAGCTCTCTCTAGCAGAAGCTCACCCTGGCAGCAGAGCACCAAGGACAAAGCTCACCATGGTAGCAGCTTAACCTGGCAGGAGCCTAACCTCACTGGATCTCACCCTGGCAGCAGCTATTCCTCTCAGGAGCTCACCCAGGCAGGAGCAAACCCTGGCCGAAGGTCACCCTTTCAGCACCTCACCCAGGCAGACACCTCTCCCTGGCAGAACCACACCCTGGCAGCTGCTCAATCTAGTACAAGCTCGTCCTGGCATGAACCCACCCTTGCAGGACCTCACCCAGGTAGCAGGTTACCGTGGCAACAGCTCACCCTGGCAGCAGCTCTCCCTGGCATTACCTCACCCAGGCAGCAGCTCAATCTGGGAGCAGCTGGCCTTTGCAGTAGCTCTCCCTGCAAGAGCCTACCCTGGCAAGACCTCACCCAGGTATCAGGTTACAGTGGCAGTAGGTATCCCTGGAAGCAGTTCATCTTAGCAGCAGCTCACCCTGGAAGCTGAGTACCCTGGCAGCAGCACACCTTGGAGGCAGCTAACCCTGGCAGAGGTGCCCCCTGCCAGCAGCTCACCCGGCCGGAGCTAACCCTGGCAAAAGCTCACTCAGGGAGCACCTCACCCTAGCTCCTGCTCATCTTCGCATTGGCTCACCAAGGCAGGAGCACACCCAGGATGGAGAACACCCTGGGAGCTGCCCATCCAGGCAGCAGCTAACCCTGGCAGGAGAACACCCAGGTAGGTTCATATCATAGCAGAAGCACAACCTGGAAGGAGGATTCAATATATGCAGCTCACCCTGGCATCAGCTCACCCTGGCAGCAGCTCTCCTACTCAGCTGCTTACCCTGGCAGCAGCTCATCCTGGCCGGAGCTCACCATGCCAGGAGAAAACCCTTGCAGGAGCACACCCTTGCAGCTCACCCATGCAGACGTTCTCCCTGGCAGAAATACGCAATGGCATCAGCTCAATCTGGTAGCAGCTTGTCCTGGCAGGAGCCCACCCTGGCAAGACCTCACCCATGTACAAGGTTACTGTGGCAGCAGGTCACCCTGGCAGCAGCTCTCTCTGGCAATACCTCACCCTGGCAGCAGCTCAATCTGGGAGCCGATCACCCTGGCAGAAGCTCATCCTGGTAGCAGCTTACCCTGGAGGCAGCTTACCGTGGCAGCAGCTTATCCTGGTAGCAGCTCTCCCTGACAGCATTTCATCCTAGCAGCAGTTCACCCTAGGAACTGCTCAGCCTGGCAGCAGCACACCTCTGCAGCAGCTAACCCTGGAAGAAGTGCCCCCTGCCAGCAGCTCACCCTGCCGGAGCTAACCCTGGCAGAAGATCACCCTGGCAGGAGAACATCCAGGTAGGTGCACATTGTGGCAGAAGCACACCCTAGAAGCAGGATACATTAGATGCAGCTCACCCTGGCATCAGCTCACCCTGGCAGCAGCTCTCCTAGGCAGCAGCTTACCCTGACATCAGCCCACCCTGTTAGCAACTCACCCGGGCAGCAGCTCACCCTGGCCGGAGCCCACCCTGGCAGGAGCTCACCCTGGTGACAGGTTACTGCGGCAGCAGCTAACCCTCCTAGCAGCTCTCCCTGGCAGCAGTTCATCCTAGCAGCATCTCACCCTGGAAGCAGCACAGCCTGGCATCAGCTTACCCAGGAAGCAGCTCTCCCTGGCAGCAGCTTAATCAGGCACCAGCTCACCCTGGCAGCAGCTTACAATGGCAGCAGCTCAATCTGGCAAAAGCTCACTCTTGCACCAGGTCACTCTGGCAGCACGGCATTTTGGCAGCAGTGTACCCTTGCAGCAGCTTGATCTGGCAGCAGCTCACCCTGGCAACAGCTCCCCCTGGCAGCAGTTCCCCTGGGCAGCAGCACACCCTGCCAGCTGCTCAATCTGACAGCAGTGAACGATAGCAGCTGACTACCCAGGCAGCAGCTTGCCAAGGCAGCCGTGTACCCTAGGAGCTGTGCACACTAGCTGCAGTCTACCCTGCCAGCTTCACACCAAGGCAGCAGCCTTTCCCTGGCAGCAGCTAACCCTCATAGCAGCTCTCCCTAGCAGCAGTTCATCCTAGCACCAGCTCACCCTGGCAGCAGCTCACCCTAGCAGCAGCACACACACCCTTGCAGCGGCTAACCCTGGCAAAAGCTCAGTCTGGCAGCACCCTAGCTCCAGCTCATCTTTGCAGCAGCTCACCCATGCAGGACCCAACCCAGGCTGGACCTCACCCTGGCAGCAGCTCTCTCTAGCATCAGCAAACCCAGGCAGAGGGTACCCTGCCATCAGGTCACCCTGGCAGCAGCAGCTACCCTGGCAGAGGGTCAACCTGGCAGCAACACAACCTAGCAGATGCACATCCAGGCAAGAGCTCACCCTAGCAGCTGCTCACCCTAGGAGCTGCCCACCCCAGCAGCAGCTCACCCTGGCAGGAGAACACCCAGGTAGGTGGATATCATGGCAGAAGCACACCCTGGAAGGAGAATACAATATTTGCAGCTCACCCTAGCATCAGCTCACCCTGGCACCAGCTCTCCAAGGCAGCAGCTTACCCTGACAGCATCCCACCCTGCCAGCTGCTCATAGTGGCAGCAGCTCACCCAGGCAGAAGCTCTCCCTGGCAGAATTAAACAATGGCAGCAGCTCAATCTGGTAGCAGCTCGGCCTGGCAGGAGCCCACCCTGGCAGGACATAACCCAGGTAGAAGGTAACCGTGGCTGCAGCTCACCTTGGCAGCAGCTCTCTCTGGCAATACCGCACCCTGGCAGCAGCTCAATCTGTGAGCCGACCACCCTGGCAGCAGCTCTCCCTGGAGGCAGCTTACCGTGGCATCAGCTCTCCCAGGCAGCAGTTCTTCCTTGAAGCAGCTCACCCTGGAAGCACCGCACCCTGGCAGCAGCTCTCCCTAGCAGAAGTTTACAATGGCAGCAGCGCATCCTGGCAGCATTGCACCCTGGCTGCAGCTTACTGTTGCTGCAATTCACCCTAGCAGGAGCACACCATGGAATCAGCCAACCCTAGATGCAGAGCACCCGGGCAGCAGGTTACCCTGGCAGCAGTTCAATCTGGCTGCAGTGCTCCATGGCAGCACCGCATCCTTGCAGAAGCTCAGACTGGCAGCTTCGCACCCTGAGAGCTGCTCACTCCGCCAGCAGCTCACTATGGCAGGACCACACCCAGGTAGGAACACATCCTGGCAGGAGCACACCCTGGAAGCAGGTTACAATAGCAGCAGCTCACCCTGGCAGCATCTCTCCCAGACAGAAGCTGACCCTTGCTGCAGCCCACCATTCCAGCTGCTCACCCTGGCAGGAGCACACCCTTGCAGGAGCTCACCCTGGCAGCAGCTCTAGCTGGTAGAAGCAAACCCTGGCAGTAGCGTACCCTGGCAGCAGCACGCCTTGGAGGCAGCTAACCTTGGCAGAGGCACCCCCTGCCAGCAGCTCACCCTCACAGGATCTCACCCTGGAGGCAGCTTACCGTGGCAACATCTAACCCTGGTAGCAGCTCTCCCTGGCAGCAGTTCATCCTAGCAGCAGCTCACCCTGGAAGCAGCGTACCCTGGCAGCAGCACACCTTGAAGGCATCTAACACTGGCAGAGGCGCCCCCTGCCAGCAGCTCACCCTGGCCGGAGCTAACCCTTTCAGAAGCTCACTCTGGCACCACCTGACCCTACCTCTAGCTCATGTTTGCATTAGCTCACCGAGGCAGGAGCACACCCAGACTGGAGAACACTCTGGCAGTAGAACACCCTAGCATTAGGGAACCCTGGCAGCAGGGCACCATGGCAGCAGGTCACCCTGGCATCAGCAGCTTCCCTGGCAGCAGGTTACCCTAGGAGAAAAGCAACCAAGCAGATGCTCACCCTGGCTGCAGCTCACCCTGGCAGCAGGTCAACCTGGCTGCAGCTCACTGTGGCAGCATCGCATCCTGCATCCATGCTGCAGCCCACTATTCCAGCTGCTCACTCTGGCAGGACCTCACCCTGCCAGGAGCACACCCTGGCAGGAGCTCACCCTTGCAAGAGCTCACCCTGGCAGCAGCTCTAGCTAGTAGAAGCAAACCCTGGCAGCAGCTCACCTTGGCAGCAGCTCATCCTAGCAGCAGCTCTCCCTAGCCCAAGCTTATCCTGGCCGCGGCGCATTCTGGCAGAACCTCTCCCTGGCAGTAGGTCACCCTTGCAGCCGCTCACCCCGGAAGCAACTCACACTGGGGGGAGCTCACCTAGGCTGGAGCTCACCCTGGCAGGAGCTAATCCTGGCAGCCGCTCACCCTGGCAGGAGCTCACCCTGGCACCAGCACACCCTAGCAGGAGCTCACCCTAGAAGTAGCTCACCCTGTCAGCAGCTCTCCCTGGCAGAAGCACACCCTGGCAGAAGCTCAATCCGACAGCAGCTCACCTTGGCAGCAGCTCAACATGGCAACAGCTCTCCCTAGCTGAAGATTACCCCGGCAGCAGCACACGCTGGGACTTGTGCACCCTGGCAGCTGCTGATTCTGCAGCAGTTCACCCAGTCAGGAGCTCACCATCGCAGTAGCTATCCCTGGCAGCAGTTCACCCGAGCCGTAGCTCTCCCTGACAGCCCCTCGCCCTAGCAGTAGCTTATCCTGGCTGGAGCTAACCCCTGTAGCCGGACACCGTGGCAGCAGCTCACCCTGACAGCATCAATTCCTGCAGCTCCTCACCCTGGCAGCAGCTACATCTGGTAGCAGCTCACACTGACAGCAGCTCTCCTTGGCAGCAGCTCACCCAGGAAAAAGCTCTCCCAGGCAGCAGTTCATCCAAGCAGCTGCTCACCCTGGAAGCAGTGCACCCTGGCAGCAGCTCACTCTGGCAGCAGTTCACCCTGGCAGGAGTACACCATGGAATGAGCCAACGCTAGATGCAGGGCAGCCTGGCAGCAGGTCACCCTGGCAGCAGCTCACCCTGGCAGCAGTTCAATCTGGCTACAGTACTCCTTGGTGCCATCGCATCCTTGCAAAAGCTCAGACTGGCAACTGCACACCTTGAGAGCTGCTCACTCCGCCAGCAGCTCACCTTGTCAGGACAACACCAAGGTAGGAACACATCCTGGCAGGAGCACACCCTGAAAGTAGGATACAATAGCAGCAGCTCACCCTGGCAGCAGCTCTCCCAGGCAGAAGCTGACCCTTGCAGCAGCCCACCATTTTAGCTACTCACCCTGGCAGGAGCTCACCCTTGCAGGAGCTCACCCTGGCAGCAGCACTGGCTGGTAGAAGCAAACACTGGCAGCAGCTATATCTGGCAGCAGCTCACCTGGGCAGCAGCTCATCCTAGCAGCAGCTCTTGCTAGCAGAAGCTTATCCTCGCAGCAGCGCATTCTGGCAGTAGCTCTCTCTGGCAGTAGGTCACCCTTAAAGCAGCTCACCCTGGAAGCAACTTACACTGGGAGGAGCTCACCTAGGCAGGAGCTCACCCTGGCAGGAGCTCATCCGGCAGCTGCTCACACTGGCAGCAGCTCACACTGGCAGCAGCTCACCGTTACAGCAGGTCATCGAGCCAGCAGCTCTCCGTGGCAGAAACCCTTGCAGCAGCTCAATCTGGCGGCAGCTCACCATGGCAGCTGCTCACCCTGAGAGGAGCTCACCGTCGCCGGAGCTCACCCTGGAAGCAGCTCACCCTTATAGCAGGTCACCGAGGCAGCAGCTCTTCCTGGCAGAAGCTTAGCCTTGCAGCAGCTCAATCAGGCAGCAGCTCACCGTGGCAGCAGCTCACCGAAGTGGCAGCTCTCCCTAGCATAGCTAACCCTGGCAGAAGAGCATCCTGGCTGCAGCTTACGATGGCAGCAGCTCACACTTGCAGAAGCTACCCATCGTTGGGGCTCACCTTGGAAGAAGCTCACCCTGGTAGGAGCTCACCCTGATAGCAGCTCTTCTTTGCAACAGCTCTCCCTGGTAGCTGCTCTTACATGCTCCCTCACAGCACATCATCCTAGCAGCTGCTCATTCTGGCTGTAGCTCTCCCAGGCAGAAGCTGACCCTGGCAGCAGCCCACCATGCCAGCTTGCTCTCCCTGGCAAGAGCTCACCCTGGCACGAGCTCACCCTGGCACGAGCTCACCCTGGCACGAGCTCACCCTGGCACGAGCTCACCCTGGCACGAGCTCACCCTGGCACGAGCTCACCCTGGCACGAGCTCACCCTGGCACGAGCTCACCCTGGCACGAGCTCACCCTGGCACGAGCTCACCCTGGCACGAGCATACCCTGGCAGGAGCTCACCCTTGCAGTAGCTCACCCTGGCACGAGCTCACCCTGGCACGAGCTCACCCTGGCACGAGCTCACCCTGGCACGAGCTCACCCTGGCACGAGCTCACCCTGGCACGAGCATACCCTGGCAGGAGCTCACCCTTGAAGTAGCTCACCCTGGCACGAGCTCACCCTGGCACGAGCTCACCCTGGCACGAGCTCACCCTGGCACGAGCTCACCCTGGCACGAGCTCACCCTGGCACGAGCTCACCCTGGCACGAGCATACCCTGGCAGGAGCTCACCCTTGAAGTAGCTCACCCTGGTAGCAGCTCTCCCTGGTAGAAGCACACCCTGGCAACAGCTCAATCTGGCAGCAGGTCACCTTGGCAGCAGCTCAACATGGCAACAGCTCTCCCTAGCAGAAGCTTATCCTGGCAGCAGCTCACCTTGGCAGGTGTGCATCCTGGCAGAGGCTCACCCTGGCAGCAGTTTACGCAATCAGGAGTTCACCATTGCAGGAGCTATCCCTGGCAGCAGTTCTTCCTAACCGTAGCTCTCCCTTGCTGCTCCTCATCCTAGCAGTAGCTTATCCTGCCAGGAGCTAACCCCTGTAGCAGGGCATCGTGGCAGCAGCTCACCCTGACAGCATCAATTCCTGCAGCTCCTCACAATGGCAGCACCTACATCTGGTAGCAGCTCACCCTGACAGCAGCTCACCCTGGAAGCAGCTCAGCCTTGCTGCTGTTAACACTGGCAGCAGCTTACCCTGGCAGCAGCTCACCATCGTAGCCGCTCACCGTGGCAGCAGCTTATACTGGGAGAAGCTACCCGAGGCAGGAGCTCACCTTGGCAGCCACTCACCCTGGCAGCAGCTCACCTTTACAGCAGCTCACCGAGCCCACTGCGCTTCCTGGCAGAAGCACACCCTCCCAGCAGCTCAATCTGCCAGCAGCATATCCTGGAGGCTGCTTACCATGGCAGCAGCTCACACTGGCAGAACCTAATCATCGCAGGAGCTCACCTTGTAAGCAGCTCACCCTGGTAGCAGCTCACCCTGATAGCAGCTCTCCTTGGCAGCAGCTCACCCTATTAGAAGCTCTCCATCGCAGCAGTTAATGCAAGCAGCTGCTCCCCCTGGCATCAGCTCAATCTGGCAGCAGCTCACCTTGGCAGCAGCCCACACTGCCATCAGGTTACCCTGGCTGCAGCTCACCCTGGCAGCAGCTTACCCTGCAGCAGCTCACCTTGGCAGCAGCTCACCCTTGCCAAAGCTCAATCTAGCAGCAGCTCACACTGGCAGCAGCTCTCTCTAGCAGAAGCTCACCCTGGCAGCAGCGCACCAAGGGCAAAGCTCACCGTGGTAGTAGCTTAACCTGGCGGGAGCTTAACCTCACTGGATCTCACCCTGGCAGCAGCTATTCCTCGCAGGAGCTCACCCTGGCAAGAGCAAACCCTGGCCGGAGCTCACCCTTGCAGCAGCTCACCCAGGCAGATGCTCTCCTTGGCAGAACCACACCCTGGCAGCAGCTCAATCTTGTAGCAGCTCGTCCTGGCAGGAGCCCACCCTTGCAAGACCTCACCCAGGTAGCAGGTTACCGTGGCAGCAGCTCACCCTGGCAGCAGCTCTCCCTGGCATTACCTTACACAGGCAGCAGCTCAATCTGGGGGCAGCTAGCCTTGGCAGTAGCTCTACCTGGCAAGAGCCCACCATTGCAGGACCTCACCCAGGTAGCAGGTTACCGTGGCAGCTGGTCACCCAGGCAGTAGGTCTCACTGGCATTACCTCACCCTGGCAGTTGCTCAAGCTGGGAGCGGCCCACCCTGGCAGCAGCTCACCCTGGCAGGACCTCACCTAGGTAGCAGGTTACCGTGGCAGCAGCTAACCCTGGTAGAAGCTCACCCTGGCAGAAGCTTACCCGGCAGCAGCTCAATCAGGGAGCAGCCCACCCTGGCAGCAGGTCTTCCTGGCAGCAGCTCACCCTGGCAGGAACTTACTCTCTGCAGGAGCTCACCCTGGAGGCAGCTTACCGTGGAAGCAGCTAACTTTGGTAGCAGCTCTCCCTGGCAGCAGTTCATCCTAGCAGCAGCTCACCCTGGAAGCAGCGTACCCTGGCAACAGCACACCATGGAGGCAGCTAACCGTGGCAGAGGCGCCCCCTGCCAGCAGCTCACCCTGGCTGGAGCTAACCCTGGCGGATGCTCACTCTGGCAGCATCTCACCCTAGCTCCAGCTAATCTTTGTATTAGGTCAGCGAGGCAGGAGCACACCCAGGCTGGAGAACACCCTAGCAGGAGCACACCCTAGCATTGGTGAACCCTGGCAGCAAGGCACCCCGGCAGCAGCTCACCCTGGCAATAGAACACCCCGGTAGGGGCAAATGGCAGAAGGTAATGGCAGAAGCAGAAGCAGGATACAATAGATGCAGCTCACACTTGCAGCAGCTCACCCTGGCAGCAGCTCACGCTGGCAGCAGCTTAGTCTGGAAGCACCTCATCTCGGCAAGAGCTCACCGTGGCCGCAGCTCTCCCTAGCAGAAGCTCACCGTGGCCGTAGCTTACCCTGGCAGCAGCTCACGCTGGCAGCAGCTTAGTCTGGAAGCACCTCACCTCGGCAAGAGCTCACCGTGGCCGCAGCTCTCCCTAGCAGAAGCTCACCGTGGCCGTAGCTCACCCTGGCCAAAGCCCACCCTGGCAGGACCTCACCCAGGTAGCATGTTACTGTGGCAGCAGCTCATCCTGGCAACAGCTCTCCCTGGCATTACCTCACCCTGACTCAATCAGGGAGCAGCTCACCCTGGCAGCAGCTCACCCTGGCAGGAGCTTACCCTGGCAGAAGCTCACCCTTGCAGCAGCTAACCCTGGCAGAAGCTCAGTCTGGCAGCACCCTAGCTCCAGCTCATCTTTGCAGCAGCTCACCAGTGCAGGAGCCCAACCAAGCTGGACCTCACCCAGGCAGCAGGTTACCGTGGCAGCAGCTCACCCTGGCAGCAGCTCTCTCTGGCATAAGCAAACCCAGGCAGAGGGTACCCTGGCATCAGGTCACCCGTGCAGCAATGCAAACTAGCAGATGCACATCCAGGCAAGAGCTCACCCTGGCAGGAGCTCTCCCTGGTGGCAGGTTACAGTGGCAGCAGCTAACCCTGGTAGCAGCTATCCCTGGCAGCAGTTCATCCTAGCAGCAGCTCACCCTGGAAGCAGCGCACCCTGGCAGCAGCACACACTGGCAGCAGCTCTCCCTAGCAGAAGCTTTCCTTGGCAGCAGCGCACCCTGTCAGCAGTGCACCCTGGCAACAGCTCACTCTGGCAGCAGTTCACCCTTGCAGGAGCACACCATAGAATCAGCCAACCTTAGATGCAGGGCACCCTGGCAGCAGGTCACCCTGGCAGCAGGTCAACCTGGCTGCAGCTCACCGTGGCAGCATTGTGTGCATTTAGTGGTTCCCTGTGATTCGTTCTTTATGTGCTTATGCATGCTGACACTGTGCATGCTGCCACTAACCACATTTGCATGCTGACCCTGTGCATGTCACCCCTAACCATATTATTCATTTCGTTTGTTTTTTTTTAAGCATGATTTTACTTACCATTCAATGGCATTTCACTTTACAGCAAATGTAAAGCACCTAGAGAGAGATTAAGTTCTCTGAGGGTGCTTTATCAAGTGAATTATTATTATTATTATTATTGCATCCTTGCAAAAGCTCTGACTGGCAGCTGCTCAGCCTGAGAGCGGCTCACTCAGCCAGCAGCTCACCTTGGCAGGACCACACCCATGTAGAAACACATCCTGGTACGAGCACACCCTGGAAGCAGGTTACAATAGCAGCAGTTCACCCTGGCTGGAGCTCTCCCAGGCAGAAGCTGACCCTTGCAGCAGCCCACCATTCCAGCTGCACACCCTGGCAGGAGCTCACCCTGGCAGGAGCACATCCTGGCAGGAGCCTACCCTTGCAATAGCTCACCCTGGAAGCAGCTCTGGCTGGTAGAAGCAAACCCTGGCAGCAGCTCAATCTGGAAACAGCTCACCTTGGCAGCAGCTCATCCTAGCAGCAGCTCTCCCTAGCAGAAGCTTATCCTGGCACCAGCACATTCTGGCAGTATCTCTCCCTGGCAGTAGGTCACCCTTGCAGCCGCTCACATTGGAAGCAACTCACCTTGGAAGCAACTCACACTGGGAGGAGCTCACCGAGGCAGAAGCTCAACCTGGCAGGAGCTCATCCTGGCAGCCGCTCAACCTGGTGCAGCTCACCCTTACCGCAGGTCACCGAGCCAGCAGCTTTGCGCAGCAGAAGCACACCCTTGCAGCAGCTCTATTTAGTAGCTCCTCACCCTGGCAGCAGCTACATCTGTTAGCAGCTTACCCTGACAGCAGCTCACCCTGGAAGCAGCTCACCCTGGAAGCAGTTCACACTGGCAGCAGCCCACCCTGGCTCCAGCTCACCCTGGCAGCAGCTCACCTTTGCAGGAGCTCACTGTGGCAGCAGCTTTCATTTGCAAAAGCTCAACCTGGTAGCAGTTCACCCTAGTTCAATCTGGCAGGAGCTCACCTTGGCAGCAGCTCACCCTAGCAGAAGCATACCATGGCAGCAGCCCACCTGGGCAGCTGTTCTCCCTGGCAGAAGCACAAACTGGCAGAAGCTCAATCTGGCAATCGCGTAGACGAACATGGAGCACACAATATAACCAGCTCAACCTGGCAGTCGCGCAACCTGAAAGCTGGTCACAATAGTAGCAGTTCACCCTGGCAGCAGTCATCCTTACAGCATTTTACCCAGGCAGCAGCTCACCCTGGAAGCAGCTCACCATGGCAGTTGCGCTCACTGTCACTAGGTCACCCTTGAAGCCACTCACCCTGGTAGCAGCTCATACTGGGAGGAGCTCACCTTGGCAGGAGCTCTCCTGCCAAGGTGAGCTCCTCCCAGTCCTCCTCATCTTGGCAGGAGCTCAACCTGGCAGCCACTCACACTGGAACCAGCTCACCTTTACAGCAGCTCACCGAGCCAACAGCTCTCCCTAGCAAACAGTAGCTAACCCTGGCAGCAGCACATCCTGGCAGCATCTTACCATGGCAGCAGCTCACACTTGCAGAAGCTGACCATCGCAGGAGCTTATCTTGGAAGTAGCTCACCCTAGTAGCAGCTCACCTTGATAGCAGCTTTCCTTGGCAGTAGCTCGCCCTGGTAGAAGCTCTCTGTGGCAGCACATCATCCTAGCAGCTGCTCACTTTGGCAGCAGTTCAATCTGGCTGCAGCTCTCCCAGGCAGAAGCTGACCCTGGCAGCAGCCCTCATGCCAGCTTGCTCACCCTGGCAGGAGCTCAGCCTGGCACGAGCTCCCCCTGGCACGAGCACACACTGGCAGGAGCTGACCCTTGAAGTAGCTCACCCTGGCAGCAGCACTCCCTGGTAGAAGCACACCCTGGCAGCAGCTCAATCAGGCAGCAGCTCACCTTGGCAGCAGCTCAACATGGCAACAGCTATTGCTTGCAGACGCTTACCCTGGCAGCAGCGCTCCCTGGCAGGTGTGCACCCTGGCAGAGGCTCACCCTGGAAGCAGTTCACCCAGTCAGGAGCTCACCATCGCAGGAGTGATGCTATCTAGCGCAGCAACCCTGGCAGCAGTTCACCCTAGCCGTAGCTCTCCCTAGCAGCTCCTCACCATGCAGTAACTTCTCCTGGAAGGAGCTAACCCCTGTAGCATGGCATCGTGGCAGCAGCTCACCCTGGCATCAGCAATTCCTGCAGCTCCTCACCCTGGCAGCACCTACATCTGGTAGCAGCTCACCCTGACAGCAGCTCACCCTGGAAGCAGGTCAGCCTTGCAGCAGTTAACACTGGCAGCAGCCGACCTTGGCTGCAGCTCACCCTGGCAGCATCTCACTATTGCAGGAGCTCACAATGGCAGCAGCTTTCCCTGGCAAAAGCTCAACCTGGCAGCAGCTTAATCTCACAGGAGCTTACCTTGGCAGCAGCATAACCTAGCAGAAGCTTACCCTGGCATCAGGTCACCCTGGCAGCAGCAGCTCACCTGACAGCAGTTCACCCTGGCAGCAAAGCAAACTAGCAGATGCCCATCCACGAAAGAGCTCACCCTAGCAGCTGCTCACCCTGGGAGCTGCCCACCCCGACAGCAGCACACCCTGGCAGGAGAACACCAACGTAGGTGCATATCATGGCAGAAGCACACCAAGGTCGGAGGATACAATATATGCAGTTTACCGTGGAATCAGCTCACCGAGGCAGCAGCTCTCCTGGGCAGCAGCTTACCCTGACAGCAGCCCACCCTAGCAGGACCTCACCCAGGTAGCAGGTTACCGTGGCAGCAGCTCACCCTGGCAGCAGCTCAATCTGGGAGCAGCTTACTCTGGCAGGTGCTAACCCTGGCTAGAGCTCAAGCTTATGGCAACTTACCGTGGCAGCAGGTCACCCTGGCAGCAGGTCACCCTGGCAGCAGGTCACCCTGGCAGCAGGTCACCCTGGCAGCAGGTCACCCTGGCAGTAGCTCACCCTGACAGATGCTTACCCTGTCAACAGCTTACACTGGCAGTAGGTCTCTCTTCTGCACACTTCGGAAACTCCATTAAGCTGACTCGAACTGTCTCGGTATACTGTTCTTTCTCGAACTAATCCGAAATGAGTTAATCAGGTGCGATTGGCCTAAAGCAAGACTCATCACTTTGCTGAAAGGTACAGAGAGCCTTAACAAGCTGCCACGAATAGTCTCGATGTACCTAGATCCTCCGCGAAGTGCATTTGATGCAAGTTCAGACAATAAGTTGCGATTGGCTTAATGTAGGTCGGGGCACTCTGCTGGGAGCTATGGTAAGCTCCGATTAGCAGATTCTAGTTGCATCGATACATCAAGATATGCTGCGAACGGATGCAAGTTGACATGATCAGTCGCGAAAGGCCTAAAGAGAGACACAGCAGTCTGCTGGGTGCTACGGCAAGCTCCGATGAACTGATGCGAGGTTTCTCGATATACTACGATCGGCTGCAAACTGATGCGAGTTGACATAATCGTCGCGATAGGCTTAAAGCAAGACTCAGCACTGCTCCAAAGTACGTAAAGCTTCGACAAGCTGCCACGAGTTGGCTCGATGTACTAAGATCTGCAGCCAAGTTATGCGAGTTCAGGAAATGAGTTGTGATTGGCCTAAAGCATGTCAGAGCACTCGGCTGAGAGCAACGGCATGCTCCGACAAGCAGATTCGAGGTGTATTGATATACCAAGATCTGCAGCGAACTGATGTGAGGTAAAAATAATCAGTCGCCATAGACCTAAAGCATGACCCAGCACTCTGCTGCGAGCTACATCACACTCCGACGAGCAAATTCAAGGTGTAACGATATACCAAGATCTGCAGCTAGCTGATGAGAGTTGACATAATAGCTGTCGATTGGCCTAAACCAAGATACAGCTCACTAGGGCAAGCTACAGCCCGCCCCGACAAGCTGACTCGAGCCGTCTCGATATACCGGGTTCTACTGGAAAGTCATGCTAAATGAGTTAATCAGGTGCGATTAGCCTAAAGCAAGGTGCAGCACTCTGCTGTGAGCTATGGCAAGCTTCGACGAGCAGATTCGAGATGTCTCGATATCCCGAGATCTGCAGCTATTTGATGCTAGTCGACATAATCAGTCGTGATGTACCAAAAGCAAGACACAGCTCACTGCTGCTCGCTACAGAAAGCTCTGACGAGCTGACTCGAACTGTCTTGATATACCGAGTTCTGCAGCGAACTCATTCAAAATAAGGTGATCAGGTGCGAACGGCCTAAATCAGGTCGGATTATTCTGCAGGGACCTATGGCATGCTCCGATTAGAACCATGAGGTTTCTCGATATTCCGAGATCTGCTGCGAACTAATGCAAGTTGACATAAACAGTCGCGAATGGCCCAAAGCAAGGCCCAGCACTCTGCTGCCAGCTATGGCAAGCTTCGACGAGCAGATTCAAGGCGTCCCGACATACCGTGATGTGCAATGAACTGATGCGAGTTAAAACAATCCGTCACGATAGGTCTAAAGTTAGATGGAGCACTGTGCCGTGGGCTACAGCAAGCTCCGACGAGCTGACTCGAGCTGTCTCGATATACCGAGATCTGCAGCTAACTAATGTGAGTTGACATACTTAGTCGCGACTGCCCTAAAGCAAGGCCCAGCACTCTGCTGGGAGCTACAGCACACTCCGACGAGAGGAAGATAATTAATTATTTAATGAGACTATTTATGGCACTCAAGGATACATATTTTTGGAAAAAAAGACGCGTAAATGGTTTCATCTCGATTGTCTATTGAGACTATTTATAACACTAAATGACGTTTATTTCCGGAAGAAAACACGCGTAAAAGGCTTTAGCAGGGCGGATAACTTACTCGGAACTCATGCGGTTTGAAGGTACTACCGGGAAGATAGTTAATTCTTTCACGAGAGGTATTTTAAAAGTAAAGGATATATATTTCCAAAAAAATTTGCGTAAATGGCTGTACCAGGAGAGGTAACTTGTTCGGAACACCTGAGCGTCGAAGGTATTACCAGTAAGAAAATCAGTAATTCTCGCGACTATTAATAACACTCAAGGATAGATATTTTCGGAAAAAAAGACTCGTAAATGTTTTTTTAGAAGTAGAGATAACTTACTTGGAACGCCTGCGGTCAAAGGTACTACTGGTAAGGTAATAAATTATTGAATGAGCGTATATATAAAAATCAAGGATATATATTTCCGGAAGAAAAGACGTGTACATGGTTTGAGCAGAGTAGATAACTTACTCGGAAGGCGTGCGGTTTAAAGGATCCATCAGCGGAATGACGAAAGATTAATTGAAAATAATGATAACATTATGGATGCATATTTCCGGTAGAAAAAAGAAGCCTAAAAAGTCCCAGCAGTAAAGAACGCCTGCGGTTCGATGCATCCGGCTAAAATCGATAAACTGTCCGACAATTAAAGACGCAACTCCATCTGGTTTCTTTCACACCCCTAGATCAATCAAAACTGGAGGTGGAGTTGCTATTATCGTGAGCTCGAAATTCAACTTCAAGCCATTTGCAGTACCCTCGAAGCAGTCTTTTGAATCAATTGTCTTGGTCTCACCCGGAAACAATCTACCGAGAGTGGCAGTAGTCTATCGCCCACTAGGTACCAAATCCTCCTTTATCTCAGATTTCTCCGATCACATTTCGATTCTGTGTGCAAGAAATCGATCCTTCCTCGTAATGGGTGATTCAGCATTCACTTTGATAACTTATCTGATGCTGTCAGCACCGAATTTCGTGGCAGCAGCTCACACTGGCACCAGCTTACCCTGGCAGCAGTTCACCCTGGCAGGATCTCACCATCACAGGAGCTCACACTGGCCGTAGCTCACACTGGCAGCAGCTCACCCTGGAAGCACCGTACCCTGGCAGAAGCTCACCCTGGCAGCAGCTCATTCTGGCAGAAGCTCTCCCTGGCCGCAGCACATCTGGGCAGCTGCTCATCCTAGCAGGAGCTCACCATCGTCGGAGCTCACCCCGGAAGCAGCTCACCCTTACAGCAGCTCACTGAGGCAGCAGCTCTCCCTTGCAGAATCATAACCTGGCAGCAGCTCAATCAGGCAGCAGCTCACCTTGGCAGCAGCACACCCTGGCAGCAGCTCTGCCTAGCAGTAGCTAACCCTGGCTGCAGCTTACCATGGCAACAGCTCACACTGGCAGAAGCTAATCATCCCAGGAGCTCACCTTGTTAGCAGCCTACCCTGGTAGCAGGTCACCCTGATAGCAGCTCTCCTTGGCAGCAGCTCACCCTGGTAGAAGCTCTCCCTGGCAGCAGTTAATCCAAGGAGCTGCTCACCCTGGCAGCAGCTCAATCTGGCAGCAGCTCACCTTGGCAGCAGGTCACCCTGCCATCAGCTTACCCTGGCTGCAGCTCACCCTAGCAGCAGCTTACCCTGCAACAGCTCACTTTGGCAGCAGCTCACCCTTGCCGAAGCTCACACTGGCAGCAGCTCACCCTGGCAGCAGCTCTCCCTAGCAGAAGCTCACCCTGGCAGCAGTGCACGAAGGAAGCAGCTCGCTGTGCCAGGAGCTCACCCTGGCAGGAGCTTAACCTAACAGGATCTCACCATGGTAGCAGCTCATCCTGGCAGTAGCTCACCTGGTAGGGGCACACCCTGGCAGGAGCTCACCCTTGCTGCAGCTCACCGAGGCAGACGCTCTATCAGGCGGATGCACACCATGGCAGCAGCACAATCTGGAAGCAGCTCACCTTGGCAGCAGCTCACCCTGGGGGGAGCCCACCCTAGCAGAACCCCACCCAGGCAGCGAGTTACCGTGGCAGCAGCTCACCCTGGCAGCAGCTCTCGCTGGCATTACCTCACCCTGACAGCAGCTCAATCTGGGAGCAGCTCATCCTGGCAGCAGCTCACCCTGGCAGGAGCTCACCCTGGCAAAGCTAACCCTAGTGGCAGCTTAGCGTGCCAGCAGCTAACCCTGGTAGCAGCTTTCCCTAGCAGCATTTCATCCTACTAGCAGCTCACCCTGGAAGCAGCCCACCCTTGCAGAAGCACACCCTGGCAGCAGCTCTCCCTAGCATAAGCTTACCCAGGCAGCAGTACACCCTGCCAGCAGTGCAGCCTGGCAGCAGCTCACACTGGCAAGAGCCCACCATTGCAGGACCTCACCCAGGTAGCAGGTTACTGTGGCAGCAGCTCACCCTGGTTGGAGCTCTCCCTGGCATTACCTCACCCTGACAGCAGCTCAATCTGGGAGCAGCTCATCCTGGCAGCAGCTCACCCTGGCAGGAGCTTACCCTGGCAGAAGCTCACCCTTGTGGCAGCTAACCCTGGCAGAAGCTCAGTCTGGCAGCACCCTAGCTTCAGCTCATCTTTGCAGCAGGATAACATAGCACCCTGGAAGCAGGATACAATAGATGCAGCTCACTCTGGGATCAGCTCATCCTGGCAGCTGCTCTCCTAGGCAGCAGCTAACCCTGGCAGCAGCCCACCCTGCCAGCCGCTCACCGAGACAGCTGCTCACCCTGGCAGGAGCTCACCCTGGCAGGAGCTCTTCCTGGTAGCAGGTCACCCTAGCAGCAGGTCACCGTGGCAGCAGGTCACCTTGGCTGCAGCGCTCCGTGGTGCCATTGCATCCTTGCAAAAGCTCAGACTCGCAGCTGCACACCCTGAGAGCTGCTCACTCTGCCAGCAGCTCACCTTGTAAGGACCACATACAGGTAGGAACACATCCTGGCAGCCGCTCACCCTGGCAGCAGCTCACCCTGGCAGTAGCTCACCCTGGTGGCAGGTTACCCTTACAGCAGGTCATCGAGCCAGCAGCTCTCTGCGGCAGGAGCACACCCTCGCAGCAGCTCAATCTGGCAGCAGTTCACCTTGGCAGCAGCTCACCCAGGAAGCAACTCTCCCTAGCAAAGGCTCACCCTGGCAGCAGTTCACCCTTGAAGGAGCTCTCCATCACAGGAGCTCACTCTGGAAGAAGCTCGCCCTGGCCGTTGCTCACACTAGCAGCAGCTTACCCTGGTATCAGCCTACCCTGGCAGAAGCTCACCCTGGTATCAGCTTACCCTGGCAGATGCTCATTCTGGCAGAAGCTCTCCCTGGCTGCAGCACACCTGGGCAGTTGCTCACCCTGGCAGGAGCTCACCATCGCCGGAGCTCACCCTGGAAGCAGCTTACCCTTACAGCAGCTCACCGAGGCAGCAGCTCTCCCTGGCAGAAGCTTAGCCTTGCAGCAGCTCAATCAGGCAGCAGCTCACCGTGGCAGAGCTTACCATGGCAGAAGCTCTCCCTAGCAGTAGCTAACCCTGGCAGCAGCTCAATCAGGCAGCGGCTCACCAAGGCAGCAGCTCTCCCTACCAGTAGCTAACCCTGGCAGCAGCACAGCCTGGCACCAGCTTACCATGGCAGCAGCTCACACTGGCACATGCTAACCATCTCAGGAGCTAACCTTGGAAGCAGCTCACCCTGGTAGCAGCTTAGCCTGATAGCAGCTCTCCTTGGCAGCAGCTCACCCTGGTAGAAGCTCTCTGTGGCAGCACATCATCCTAGCAGCTGCTCACTCTGGCAGCAGCTCAATTTGCCTGCAGCTCTTCCAGGCAGAAGCTGACCTTGGCAGCAGCCAACGATGCCAGCTTGCTCACCCTGGCAGGAGCACAGCCCGGCACGAGCTCACCCTAGCACCTGCACACCCTGGCAGGAGCTCGCCCTTGAAGTAGCTCACCCTGTCAGCAGCTCTTCCTGGTAGAAGCACACTTTGGCAGCAGCTCAATCTGGCATCAGGTCAGCTTGGCAGCAGCTCAACATGGCAACAGCTCTCACTAGTAGAAGCTTACCCTGGCAGCAGCGCACCCTGGCAGGTGTGCACCCTGGCAGCAGCTCACTCTGGCAGCAGTTCACCCAGTCAGGAGCTCACAATCGCAGGATCTATCCCTGGCAGCAGTTCACCCTAGCCGTAGCTCTCGCTGACAGTTCCTCACCCTAGCAGTAGGTTATCCTGGCAGGAGCTAACCCCTGTAGCATGGCACCGTGGCAGCACCTCAACCCGGCAGCAGCAATTCCTGCAGCTCCTCACCCTGGCAGCAGCTACATCTGGTAGCAGCTCACCCTGACAGCAGCTCACACTGGCAGCAGCCCACCCTGGCTGCAGCTCACCCTGGCAGCAGCTCATCTTTGCAGGAGCTCACTTTTGCAGCCGCTTTCCCTTGCAAAAGCTCAACCTGGCAGGAGCTCAATCTGGCAGGAGCTAACCTTGGCAGCAGCTCACCCTAGCAGATGCTTATCATGGCAGCAGAACAACTGGGCAGCTGCTCTCCCTGGCAGAAGCACAACCTTGCAGCAGCTCAATCTGGCAGCAGCTAACCTAGGCAGCAGCTAACCTAGGCAGCAGCTAACCCTGTCAGCAGCTCACCCTTGTCTAAGCTCACCGTGGCGGCTGCTCACTATGGCAGAAGTTTACCCTGGCAAGAGCCTACCCTGGTAGCAGCTTACCGTGGCAGAAGCTCACCCAGGTAGAAGAACATCCTGGCAGGAGCACACAATAGAACCAGCTCAACCTGGCAGCAGCACAACCTGAAAGCTGGTCACAATAGCAGAAGCTCACCCTGGCACAAGTCATCCTTACAGCAACTCACCCAGGCAGCAGCTCACCCTGGAAGCAGCTCACGATGGCAGTTGCTCTCAATGGCAGTAGGTCACCCTTGCAGCCGCTCGCCCTGGTAGCAGCTCATACTTGGAGGAGCTCACCCCGGCAGGAGCTCACCCTTGCCGCAACTCACAGTGGAAGCAGCTCACCTTGGAAGCAGCTCACCGAGCCAACAGCTCTCCCTGGCAGAAGCAAACCCTCCCAGCAGCTCAATCTGGCAGCAGCTCACCTTGGAAGCAGCCAACCCTGGTACAAATCTCCTTAGCAACAGCTTACCTTGGGCGCAGGGCACCCTGGATGCAGCACACAATGGCAGCAGCTTAACCAGGCAGCAGTTTACCCTGGCAGGAGCTTACCATCACAGAAGCTCACTCATGCAGCAGCTCACCCTGGCCGTAGCTCACAGTGGCAGCAGCTCACCCTGGTAGCAGCATACCCTGGCAGAAGCTCACACTGGCAGCAGCTCGGGAAACAGCAGCCTGGCAGCAGCGCAATGTGGCAGCAGCTTATCGCGGCAGAAGAACACCCAGGCAGCAGTGCACCTGCGCAACATCATCAACCTCGCAGATGCGGACCCTGAGAGGAGCTCAACATGGCAGCAGCACACCCTGAATGCAGCTCACCCTTGCAGAAGCTCACCCTGGAAGCAGCTCAGCCTAGCAGCAGCTCACTCTTCAAGCAGCTCACACAGGAGCACACCCCGGCAAGAGAACACCCTGGCATGAGAACACCTTAGCACCAGCTCACCCTGGCATGAGAACACCTTAGCACCAGCTCACCCTGGCAGCAGCGCTCACCGCAGCAGTGCAACCTATCAGCAGGTCACCATGGCAGCAGCTCACACTGGCAGCAGCTCACCCTGGCAGCAGCTCACCCTGGCAGCACCTCACCTCGGCAGCAGCTCACCGTGGCAGCAGCTCTTCCTAGCAGAAGCTCACCTTGGCAGCTGCGCACCAAGGCAGCAGCTCACCTTGGTAGCAGCTCATCCTGGCAGGAGCTTAACCTTGGCACTATGGCAGCAGCTTACCCAAGCTGGAGCACACCCTGGCAGGCGCACACTCTAGCATCAGCCAACCCAGGCAGCAGGGCACCCTGGCTGCAGGTAACCCTGGAAGCAGCAGCTCCCCTGGCAGCAACCCAACCTAGTAGATGCTCACCCAGGCAGGAGCTCACCCTAGCAGCTGCACATCATGGGAGCTGCATACCCCGGCAGCAGCTCACCCTGGCAGGAGAACACCCAGGTAGGTGCACATCATGGCAGAAGCACACCCTGGAAGCAGCACACAATAGATGCAGCTCACCGTGGCTTCAGCTCACCATGTCAGCAGCTATCCTAGGCAGCAGCTTACCCTGGCCGCAGCCCACCCTAGCAGGACCTCACCCAGGTAGCAGGTAACCGTGGCAGCAGCTCACCCTGGCAGCAGCTCAATCTGGGAGCAGCTTACTCTGGCAGGTGCTAACCCTGGCTAGAGCTCAAGCTTATGGCAGCTTACCGTGGCAGCAGGTCACCCTGGCAGCAGGTCACCCTGGCAGCAGGTCACCCTGGCAGCAGGTCACCCTGGCAGTAGCTCACCCTGGCAGTAGCTCACCCTGACAGCAGCTGACCCTGTCAACAGCTCACACTGGCAGTAGGTCTCTCTGCTGCACACTTCGGCAAGCTCCATTAAGCTGACTCGAACTGTCTCGGTATACTGTTTTTTTTCAAACTAATCCGAAACGAGTTAATCAGGTGCGATTGGCCTAAAGCAAGACGCAGCACTCTGCTGTAAGGTACAGAGAGCCTTAACAAGCTGCCACGAATTGTCTCGATGTACCTAGATCTTCCGCGAAGTTCATTTGATGCGAGTTCAGACAATGAGTTGCGATTGGCTTAATGTGGGTCGGAGCACTCTGCTGGGAGCTATGGTAACCTCTGATTAGCAGATTCTAGTTGCATCGATACATCGAGATCTGCCGCCAATGGATGCAAGTTGACATGATCAGTCGCGACAGGCCTAAAGACAGATACAGCAGTCTGCTGAGCACTACAGCAAGCTCCAATGAACTGATTCGAGGTGTCTCGATATACTACGATCGGCTGCAAACTGATGCAAGTTGACATAATCGTCGCGATAGGCCTAAAGCAAGACGCAGGACTCTGCTCCAAGGTACGTCAAGCTTCGACAAGCTGCAACGAGTTGGCTCGATGTACTAAGATCTGCAGACAAGTGGGGCGAGTTCAGACAATGAGTTGTGATTGGCCTGAAGCATGTCGGAGCACTCTGCTGTGAGAAACTGCATGCTCCGACGAGCAGATTCGAGGTTTATCGATATACCAAGATCTGCAGCAAACTGATGTGAGGTAAAAAAATAATCAGTCGCGATAGACCTAAAGCAAGACCCAGCACTCTGCTTCGAGCTACATCACACTCCGACGAGCAAATTCAAGGTGTAACGATATACCAAGATCTGCAGCGAACTGATGAAAGTTGACATAATAGGTGTCGATTTGCCTAAACCAAGACACAGCACACTGGGGCAAGCTACAGCACGCCCCAACGAGCTGACTCGAGCTGTCTCGATATACCGAGTTCTACTGGGAACTCATTCTAAATAAGTTAATCAGGTGCGATTAGCCTAAAGCAAGGTGCAGCACTCCTCTTCGAGCCATGGCAAGCTCCGATGACCAGATTCGGGGTGTCTCGATATACCGAGATCTGCTGCTAACTGATGCCAGTCGACATAATCAGTCGCGATGGGCCAAAAGCAAGACGCAGCACACTGCTGCTTGCTACAGAAAGCTCCGACGAGATGACTCGAACTGTCTTGATATACCGAGTTCTGCAGCGAACTCATGCGAAATGAGGTAATCAAGTGCGAATGGCCTAAAGCAAAGCCCAGCACTCTGCAACCAGCTAAAGCATGCTCCGACGAGCAGATTCGAGGTTTCTGGATATTCCGAGATCTGCTGCCAACTCATGCGAAATGTGTTATTCAAGTGTGAATGGCCTAATGCAAGGCGTCATACTCTGCTGCCAGCAACAGCATACTCAGACGAGCGGATTTGAAGTTTCTAGATATTCTGAGATCTGCGGCACACTCATGCGAAACGAGTTGATCAAGTGCGAATGGCCTAAAGCAAGGCCTAGCACTCTGCTGCCAGCAACCGCAAGCTCCGACGAGCAGATTCCAGGTTTCTAGATATTCTGCGATCTGCTGCAGACTCGTGAAAAATGAGTTAATTAAGTGCAACTGGCTTAAACCAAGATGCAGCACTCTGCTGCCAACTACTGCATGCTCTATGGAGCAGATTCGAGGTTACTAGATATTCGGCGATCTGCTGGGAACTCGTCCGAAATGACCTAATCAAGTGCGAATGGCTTAAAGCAAGGTGCAGCACTCTGCTGCCAGCTACCACATGCTCCGACGACCAGATTCGAGGTTTCTAGATATTCTGCGATCTGCTGCGAACTTGTGAGAAATGACCTAATAAAGTGTGAATGGCTTAAAGGAAGGTGCAGCACTCTGCTCCCAGCTATCGCATGCTCCGTGGAGCAGATTCGAGGTCGCTATATATTCTGCGATCTGCTGCGAACTCTTGCGAAGTGAGTTATTCAAGTGCGAATGGCTAAAAGCAAGGTGAAGCACTCTGTTGCAAGCTACCACATATTCCGACGAGCAGATTGGAGGTTTCCAAATAGTCTGTGATCTTCTGGGAACTCATGTGGAATGAGGTTATCAAGTGTGAATGGCCAAAAGCAAGGCTCAGCACTCTGCAGCCAGCTACTGTATGCTCCGACGTGCAGATTCGGGGTTTTCCAAATATTCTGCGATCTGCTGCAAACTCGTGGGAAATGAGTTAGTCAAGTGCGAATGGCCTAAAGCAAGGCGCCACACTCTGCTGCCAGCTACCCCTCACTCCGACAAGCAGATTCGAGGTTTCTAGATATTCCTTGATTGGCTGCGAATTCATGCAAAATGAGTTATTCAAGTGCTTATGGCTTAAAGCAAGGCACAGCACTCTATTGCCAGCTACCGCAGGTTCCGACGAGCAGTTTCGAGGTTTCTAGATTTTCATCGATATGCTGCAAACTCATGCGAAATGAGTTATTCAAGTGCGAATGGCCTAAAGCAAGGTGCACCACTCTGTTGCCAGCTACGGCACACTCCCAAGAGCAGATTCGAGGTTTCTAGATATTTCGAGATTTGCTGCGAACTCGTGTGAAATAACCTAATCAAGTGCAATATACTTAAAACAAGGTGCAGCACTATGCTGCCAGCTACTGCACGCTCCGACGAACAGATTCAGGGTTTCTCAGATGTTCTGTGATCTGCTGGGAAGTCCTGCTAAATGACGTAATCAAGTGCGATGGGCTTAAAGCCAGGTGCAGCACTCAACTTCCAGCTACCGCATGCTCCGACGAGCAGATTCAAGGTGTCTCGACATACTGAGATCTGGCGTTTACTGATGCCAGTCGACATAATCCATCGAGGTTGGCCTAAAGCAAGGTGCAGCATTCTGCTCCGTGCTACGGCAGCTTCGACGAGCTCACTTGTGAGGTCTCGATATACCGAGTTCTGCCAAACTCATGCGAAATGGGTAATCAGTCGCGATTGGTCTAAAGCAAGGCTCAGCATTCTGCTGAGAGCTACGGCAAGAATCGACGAGCAGATTCGAGGTGTCTCGATATAAAGTGATCTGCCTCTAACGCAGATGAAGCAGATGAAACTGATGCCAGGTGAAGCAATCCATTGCGATTGGCCTAAAGCAAGACGCAGCACTCTCCTGCGAGGTACTGGACACTCCGACGAGCAGATTCATGGTTTCTCGATACACCGAGATCTGCCGTGAACCGATGCGAATTGAAATAATCCGTCGCAATAGGCCTAAAGCAAGTCACAGTACTTTCCTGCACACTTCGGCAAGCTCCGTCAAGCTGACTCGAACTGTCTGGGTATACTGCATTTTTCTTCAAACGCATCCGAAATGAGTTAATCAGGTGCGATTGGCCTAAAGCCAGACGCAGCACTCTGCTGGAAGCTACAGAGAGCTTTAATAAGCGGCCACGACTTGTCTCGGTGTACCTAGATCCTCCGGGAAGTTCATTTGATGCGAGTTCAGACAATGAGTTGCGATTGGCTTTATGTGGGTCGGAGCACTCTGCTGGGAGCTATGGTAAGCTCCGATTAGCAGATTTTAGTTGTATCGATACATCGAGAATTGCCGCGAACTGATGGAAGTTGACATGATCAGTCGCGACAGGCGTAAAGAGAGACACAGCAGTCTGCTGAGTGCTACGGCAAGCTCCGATGAACTGATTCGAGGTGTCTCGACATACTAAGATCGGCTGCCAACTGATGCGAGTTGACATAATCGTTGCGATAGGCTTAAAGCAAGACGCAGCACTCTGCTCCAAGGTACGTCAAGCTTCGACAAGCTGCCACGAGTTGGATTGATGTACTAAGATCTGCAGCGAAGTGATGCGAGTTTAGACGATGAGTTGTGAATGGCCTGAAGCATGTCGGAGCACTCTGCTGTGAGGAACGGCATGCTCCGACGAGCAGATTCGAGGTGTATCGATATACCAAGATCTGCAGCGAACTGATGTGAGGTAAAAATAATTAGTCGCGATAGGCCTAAAGCAAGACCAAGCACTCTGCTGCGAGCTACACTAACTCAGACAAGCAAATTCAAGGTGTCTCGATGTACCAAAATCTGCAGCGAACTGATGAGAGTTGACATAATAGGTGGCGGTTGGCCTAAAGCAAGACACAGCACACTAGAGCAAGCTACAGCCCGCCCCGACAAGCTGACTCGAGCCGTCTCGATATATCGAGTTCTACTGGGAACTCATTCTAAATAAGTTAATCAGGTGCGATTAGCCTAAAGCAAGGTGCAGCACTCTGCTGCGAGCTATGGCAAGCTCCGACGAGCAGATTCGAGGTGTCTCGATATACCGAGATCTGTGGCTAACTGATACCAGTTGACATAATCAGTCGCGATGGGCCAAAAGCAAGACGCAACACTCTGCTGCTGGCTACAGAAAGCTCCGACGAGCTGACTCGAACTGTCTCGATATACCGAGTTCTGCAGCGAACTCATACGAAATAAGGTGATCAGGTGCGAACGGCCTAAATCAGGTCGGACCATTCTGCAGGGACCTATGGCATGCTCCGATGAGAACCATGAGGTGTCTCGATATTCCGAGATCTGCTGCGAACTAATGCAAGTTGACATAAACAGTCGCGATTGGCCCAAAGCAAGGCCCAGCACTCTTCTGCAAGCTACGGCAAGCTTCGACGAGCAGATTCGAGGCGTCCGGATATACCGTGATGTGCCGTGAACTGATGCGAGTTAAAACAATCCGTCACGATAGGTCTAAAGCAAGACGGAGCACTGTGCTGTGGGCTACAGCAAGCTCCGACGAGCTGACTCGAGCTGTCTCCATATACCGAGATCTGCCGAGAACTAATGGGAGTTGACATATTTAGTCGCGACTGGCCTAAAGCAAGGCCCAGCACTCTGCTGGGAGCTGCTGCACACTCCGACGAGAGGATTCGAGGTGTCACGTTATGCCGAGATCTGCCGTGAACTGATAAGAGTTAAAATAATTTGTCGCCATAGGCCTAATGCACGACGCAACACTCTGCTGCCAGCTACAACAAGCTCCGACGAGTTTACTGTAGCTGTCTCTATATTCCGAGACCTGCCGTGAAGTGATGAGAGTTGACATAATGTAGCGCCCTGCTGGCCTTGGCTGAATTTTAGTCCGAACAAGAGCTGTTCGGCGGCGGGCTAGAGCCCCTTTGTCCTGGAGCAGTGAGCCAGAGAGGAGCGTCAGTGCTGTTAGAGAGGAAGCGCTTAGGAGCAGGCCAGGAAGCTCTGAGACGAGCGGCAGCGATTCGGCCTTTAGAATTGGTCCGATACTCGCGGAAGCTGCTGATAGATGTTGGCTGGCCTGTCAACCCCTGCCTTCCCTCTTCCCAAGAAAGAAGCGTCTGGAACCCATTCGCCATTCAAGCTGGACGGAGGTGCCCTGCCAGTGGCCTGGGGACGGTAGTCATTCCTTTCCATAATGGGCCAAGGTGTCCGGGCCCAATACCACTAAGCTCTTGCCCCATTGTTTCAGCTAGGTATTTAAGAGTCGAGCGACGCTCGCTCTTGGCCTCGTGTCTTTTTGTCTTTGGTCCGGCTTCGACGCCGTCACACTCGTTTCTCTGAAAGCGAGGGAGGAGGACGGGCTGTTCGCCGGCGATTGACGGAACAAGACGAGACAGCGCTAGGAGGATTCGGTGGAACCCCACCGAATACGGTCGTATCGCGCCCGAGCTGGCATTTTGTGTGTTCTTTCGTATTTTGTGTTTCTTTCGTGTTTTGTGTGTGCGCTAGCACGGGGTCTCGGCATAGGGATTTGCCGGCGCGAGCTAGACGTAGTTGGCGTGTGTGGAGTATTCCTGCCGCACTGGTGGAAACCAAGTTCTAGTTCTCCGGGTAGGGTTTAGACTCCGATTCGCGCTTCAGTGTGGAGGGGTATTCCCTCTGCAAGAGTGTGCAAGTTGGCGTGTTTGGGTTATTCCCTCGGCACAGGTGGGAACGGATTCCTAGTTCACCGGTTAGGGTTTATGGTCCGGGTCGCGCTTAGTGTGGAGGAGTATTCCCTCCGAAAGAGTGTTGGTGCAGCTGAGAGCGTGGGAGGAGTGTGGAGATAAAGCTGAACTAGACGCGCAGCGACTTTGTGCGCTTGCGAATAAAGTTCAGTAAAATCCCCAATTTGTGTGTCTTGCTTCCAATTCACGCCGCAGACTCACGACCCCCTTTAGTATCGGTAAGCAGGTCAGAGCCAGAGACGCTCGTTTCGTGGCGGCCAGCTTACTGCGCGTAGGCGCGCACCGAACGGCAGTAGGCACTAGGCTACGCCGCTAGGTAAGAGGCAGGTCAAGCCTACCCCGCCGAGCCTTCGGCGTTACAATAATCAGTCGCGATTGGCCGCAAGCTAGAAGCAGCACTCTGGTGCGAAGTACGGCACACTCCGACGAGCAGATTCGAGGTTTCTCGATATACCGAGATCTGCTGTGAACCGATGCGAATTGAAATAATCCGTCGCGATTGGCCTAAAGCAAGATGCAGCACTCTGCTGCACACTTCAGCAAGCTCTGTCAAGCTGACTCAAACTGTCCCGGTATACTGAGTTCTTCTTCGAACTCATCCGAAATGAGTTAATCAGTGCGATTGGCCTAAAGAAAGAAGCAACACTCTGCTGCAAGCTACCGAGAGCATTAACAAGCTGCTACGAATTGTCTCGATGTACCTAGATCCTCCACGAAGTTTATTTGATGCCAGTTCAGACAATGAGTTGCGATTGGCTTAATGTGGGTCGGAGCACTTTTCTGGGAGCTACTGGAAGCTCCGATTAGCAGATTCAAGTTGTATCGATATATCGAGATCTGCCGTGAACTGATGCATGTTGACATGATCAGTGGCGACAGGCCTATAGCAAGACGCAGCAGTCTGCTTGGCGCGACGGCAAGCTCCGACGAACTAATTCAAGGTGTCTCGACATATTAGGATCGGCTGCGAACTGATGCGAGTGGACGTAATCAGTCGCGATAGGCTTAAAGCAAGACGCGGAACTCTGCTCCGAGGTACGGCAAGCTTCGGCAAGCTGCCACGAGTTGTCTCGATGTACTAAGATCTGCGGCGAGGAGATGCCAGTTCAGACAATGAGTTGCGAATGGATTAAAGCAAGTCGGAGCACTCTGCTGTGAGCAACGGCATGCTCCGACGACCATATTCGAGGTGTCTCGACATACCAAGATCTGCCAAGAACTGATGTGAGTTGACATAATAGGTGGCGATTGGCCTAAAGCAAGGCCCAGCACTCTGCTGCGAGCTATGGCAAGCTCCGACGAGCAGATTCGAGGTGTCTCGATATACCGAGATCTGCCGCTAACTGATGCGAGTCAATATAATCAGTCGCGATGGGCCAAAAGCAAGACGCAACACTCTGCTGCTGGCTACAGAAAGCTCCGACGAGCTGACTCGAACTGTCTCGATATACCGAGTTCTGCAGCGAACTCATACGAAATGAGGTAATCAGGTGCGAACGGCCTAAATCAGGTCGGACCATTTTGCATGGAGCTACAGCATGCTCCGATGAGAACCATGAGGTGTCTCGATATTCCGAGATCTGCTGCGAACTAATGCAAGTCGACATAAACAGTCGCGATTGGCCCAAAGCAAGGCCCAGCACTCTGCTGGGGAGCTATGGCAAGCTTCGACGAGAAGATTCGAGGCGTTCCGATATACCGTGATCTGCCGTTAACTGATGTGAGTTAAAATAATCCGTCACGATAGGCCTAAAGCAAGACGGAGCAGTGGGCTGTGCACTACAGCAAGCTCCGAGGAGCTTGCTGTTCACTACAGCAAGCTCCGAGGAGCTGACTCGAGCTGTCCCGATATACCGAGTTCTGCTGCGAACTAATGGGAGTTGACATAATTAGTCGCGACTGGCCTAAAGCAAGGCCCAGCACTCTGCTGGGAGCTACGGCACACTCCGACGAGAGGATTCGAGGTGTCTGGTTATACTGAGATCTGCCGTGAACTGATAAGAGTTAAAATAATTCGTCGCCATAGGCCTAATGCAAGACGCAACACTCTGCTGCCAGCTACAACAAGCTCCGACGAGTTTTTTGGAGCTGTCTCTATATTCCGAGACCTGCCGTGAACTGATGAGAGTTGACATAATCAGTCGCGATTGGCCTAAAGCAAGGTGCAGCACTCTGCTGCCAGCTATGGCAAGCTCCAACGAGCTGACTCAAGTCGTCTTGACATACCGAGTTCTTCTGCGAACTCATGAGAAATGAGTTATTCAGGTGCGATTGGCCTAAAGCATGTCAGAGCACGTTTCGGCAAGCTACAGCACCCTCCGACGAGCTCCCTCGAGCTGTCTCGATATACCGATATACGATATGCCTCGAACTGATGCAAGTTGTCATAATCAGTCGCGATAGGGCTACAGCCAGACGCAGCACTCTGCTACCAGCTACGGCAAGCTCCGACTAGCTGACTCGAGCTGTCTCGATATTCTGAGATCTGCCACAAACTGATAGGAGTTGACATAATCAGTCGCGATTATCCTAAAGCACGGCGGAGCCCTCTGCTTCGAGCTACGGCACACTTCGACGAGCAGATTCTAGGCGTCTTGGTATACCGAGATCTTCCGTGAACTGATGCGATTTGAAATAATCCGTCGCGATAGGCCTACAGCAAGATGCAGCACTGTGCTGGGCGCTACAGCAAGCTCCGACGAGCTGACTCGAGCTGTCTCGATATACCGAGATCTGACGCGAATTAATGCAAAATGGGTAGTAAGTCGCGAATGGCCTAAAGCAAGGCCCAGAACTCTGCTGCGAGCTACGGCAGGCGCCGACAAGCAGATTAGAGGTGCCTAGTTATACCGAGATCTTTTGCGAACTGATGAAAGTTGACATAGTCAGTTGCGATTGGCCTAAAGCAAGGCGCAGGACTCTGCTTTGAGCTACGGCAGGCTCTTACGAGCTGATTCAAAGTGTCTCGATATACCGAGATCTGCCTCGAACTGATGTATGTTAACATAATTAGTCGCGATAGGCCTAGACAAAGGCAGACCCATAGGAAGTGCAGACATTTTGTGGTCGTTCGGGCAGCAAACTGGTGTTTGTAGCCTGGTGCCAGCCCGATGCCCAAGCAGTGGCAGCAGCCGCATCGCCACACGTTCTCAGAGCCTTTCCACAGGGATGGTGTGCAAGCAACGACATGGTCTGGCACACTGAGAGCCCACTGAGTGACTACTAAGTAAAACTCCAGGCGACCGAAAGTCAAAGCTATAACGAGCTCGGTCTGTGAGGTCAACATTGTGTGGACGGACAACCTACATTTATAGGGAGCATTTTCAGCGAAGCTAGCCGTTCGAGCTGAGATTAAACGGCAGCGGCTTCACAAGAAGCTGATGCCCTATTACCTTCCAGCTTCGGGCAAACAGAGGCTCGGCGAAGTGTGGGCCATCAATTAGAAAGAAACTAATGCATTAGTCCGGCTGGTAGCATCCATCCTAGCAGGTCAAACAAGCCACGAGAACGAGAAGCACATTTCATGGACTAGCAGCAAGCAATAACGTCATCGAAAGGTAATGACCATGGAGAGCAAGCCACAGTTTCGAACGAAATAGCAAGAAAGGTCTGGCTTGACAAATACCACTTCAGTCGCTGAGCCTGCAGTTGGGGCAGAAAGACAAAGTGAGGTAGGGAATCACCTGTTCGGGCGAGCTATAAAAGTAAGATATCTAGTGCCACAACAAAACACATGTGTACTCGTGCACTACAAATAAAAAGGTGTAGGGGCCTCGGGCACGGTAGCAAGTTTAAAGCTACGAAGAGTGGTCCATTGAACAGCACAGGCTGTTTACACTCAGGCTATACACCAGATGTTTATATTCTAAGTCGGCAAAGGAGAAAAGACGTGAGTTACTGAACTAAACGAGGGGACATGCTAAATTGCCGCTAAAACGAAAAGGTGTGGAATACTGCAAAATAAAACAATGTATACACGAGGGGTACCTACAAGGACATTTAGCAAGTCATAGACACGATAGAAGAAGCCTCCAGGCCGCTAGCTATGCCGCGGCTAAACTTTACCTTAAACATCTCTCTTAGCAAAAAAGGCCTACTCCAAGCAAGCGACTGTAACTCCACACTGTCGGGAACAGAAACTGTGGAAGTGGTGGAAACAGGCAGGGAGAGAAGGCATAGCAAATAAGAACGCCGAAATCTCAGCGGCCGGGGCATGGTGGTACCAACCGGCCTAGGAGGGAAATCACACAATGTACGACTCTTACCGACAAGATTGACGATACGTGGAAGTACTTAGCAGAATCACGGCGACAACGAGAAGCACAGTGGGTTGCCCTCCTGCGTTAACAGGGAATCCGGAATACTGTTGTTGTGCTTGTGACGAAAACCACACTAACACTTAAGGGTGGCTTTATCATAATAATTAGCATACGTAATAAAAATTAATGTTTACTTGCCGTAAATTAAAAAAAGCCAGTGAGTTTATTTACCTTTCCGCGAATGTGGGCTGTCTCGTGGTATGCGACCTTGGATTGCTCGGAAATTTGACTCTAGGTTTGCCGAAAACGCTACGAAGGTGTAGGTTTTATGTTAACTTATATAATAACATAATGCATTTATTATTATTCCTCTTTAAAAGTTTTGAATATAAAATTGAAGCTGGGTTCATTACGCAAACCGCGGTACCCACCACTTAACAGAACAATACCACCCTTGACCTTTGAGTCGGATGGTTAATGTGCCGTTAACAGCTAGTGAATGGACAGATTTAGGTTGGCTTTCTATTATATATTGTCAAACGATTAATTATCGTTGCTCTTACAAAGCAAAATGAGAACATCGCCGGAATGTATTTTTCGCTAGTCACTGTTTCCAGCAGCTTTATGTTACTGTTAACTCCTGCAATTAACAAAATTAACAAAAAAAGCTTAAATAGTTGCAGCAGGTGACATAACTCCTTAATCGCAATGCATGCAATTTGAAGGAAATAGTAGTAAGATCTAGTAGTAATCAATTGTTGAAACTATAATTACCACTAAAGGATATATGTCTCCGAACTAAAAACTAACCAAACAAGCTTAAATACTTGTACCAGGGGACATAACACCTTAAAAGCTATGACTGCAGTTTACAGGAAATGCCGGTATGAAGATGAATAATTTTAAATACTACGTATAACACTAAAAGGTATTCGCATGTGTGCGTGCACGTGCCCGCCCGTGTGTGTATGTGTGTGTGTATGTTTGTGTGTATGTGTGTGTGTATGTGAGTGTGTGTGTGTGTGTGTGTGTGTGTGTGTGTGTGTGTGTGTGTGTGTGTGTGTGTGTGTGTGTGTGTGTGTGTGTGTGTGTGTGTATGTGTGTGTGTGTGTGTGTGTGTGTGTGTGTGTGTGTGTGTGTGTGTGTGTGTGTGTGTGTGTGTGTGTGTGTGTGTGTGTGTGTGTGTGTGTGTGTGTGTGTGTGTGTGTGTGTGTGTGTGTGTGTGTGTGTGTGTGTGTGTGTGTGTGTGTGTGTGTGTGTGTGTGTGTGTGTGTGTGTGTGTGTGTGTGTGTGTGTGTGTGTGTGTGTGTGTGTGTGTGTGTGTGTGTGTGTGTGTGTGTGTGTGTGTGTGTGTGTGTGTGTGTGTGTGTGTGTGTGTGTGTGTGTGTGTGTGTGTGTGTGTGTGTGTGTGTGTGTGTGTGTGTGTGTGTGTGTGTGTGTGTGTGTGTGTGTGTGTGTGTGTGTGTGTGTGTGTGTGTGTGTGTGTGTGTGTGTGTGTGTGTGTGTGTGTGTGTGTGTGTGTGTGTGTGTGTGTGTGTGTGTGTGTGTGTGTGTGTGTGTGTGTGTGTGTGTGTGTGTGTGTGTGTGTGTGTGTGTGTGTGTGTGTGTGTGTGTGTGTGTGTGTGTGTGTGTGTATGTGTGTGTGTATGTGTGTGTGTATGTGTGTGTGCGCGTGTATGTGTATGAGTGTCTGTTTGCAAATCCACTTAGAGGCTGTGTTTTTCAGTGCAATTGATCAAAGGTATGGCGACTTGTTTCAGTGAATCTGCTAATTATTTTAATGTGTCATTATTTTAGCATAATTCCAGTTTTATATGGAGTGTTTCTACTTACGGTCTCAGTGTGGGTGTGCCTACTGTGTGTACACACGAACATACACATACACACCTAGGGTGCACACTCTGGCAAGGTGCGCACTCTGGCAGGGTGCACAGCCCGGCAGGGCATGCAGCCCGACAGGGTGCACAGCCCGGCAGCAGCTCACCCCGGCAGCAGCTCACCACGGAAGCAGCTCACCCCACCCCGGCAGCAGCTCACCCCGGCAGCAGCTCAACCCGGCAACAGCTCACCCTGGAGGCAGCTAACCCCTCAGCAGCTCATCCCCGGCAGCAGCTCAACCCGGCAGCAGCTCTCCCTGGCAGCAGCTGTCCCTGGCAGCAGCTGAATCTAGCAGCAGGTCACACTATAAGCAGCACACCCTGGCAGCAGCGAACCCTGGCACCAGCAAACCCTGGCAGCAGCGCCACCTAGCAGATGCACACCCTGGCAGGAGCTCACCCTGGCAGGAGCACGCCCAGGTAGGAGCACATCCTAGCAGGAGCACACCCTAGCACGAGCTCACCCTGGCAGCAGCGCAGACTGGCAGCAGCACACCCTGGAAGCTGGTCACAATAGCAGCAGCTCACCCTGGCACCAGCTCTCCCTGGCAGAAGCTCAACCTGGCCGCAGCTCACCCTGCCAGCTACTCACCTTGGCAGCAGCTCACCCTAGGAGGAGCTCACCCTGGCAGAAGTTAGCCCTGGATAGTGCTAACCCTGGCAAATGCTCACCCTTGCAGCTTCTCACACAGGCAGTAGCGCTCGCTAGCAGAAGCTCAACCTGGCAGCAGCACAATGTGGCAGCAGATTACCTTGGCAGCAGCTCACCGTGGCAGCAGCTCTCCCTAGCAGAAGCTCACCCTGGCAGCAGCACACCCGGGCAGCTGCTCACCGTGGCTGCAGCTCACCCTGGAAGGAGCTCACCATCGCTAGAGCTCACCCTGGAAACAGCCCACCCTTGCTGTAGCTCACTCTGGCAGCAGCTCACTCTGGCAGAAGCTTACCCTGGCAGGTGCTCACCCTCATAGCAGTATACCGTGGCAGCAGCTCACCCTGGCAGCAACTTAATCCAGTCAGAATGGTCTAAAGCAAGGCGCCGCACTCTGCTGCCAGCTACCGCAGGGCCCGAGGAGCAGATTCGAGGTTTTTAGATATTCTTAGATCTTCTGAGAACTCGTGCGAAATGAGTTAATCAAGTTCAAATGGCCTAAAGCGAGGCACAGCACTCGGCTGCCAGCTTCCGCGCACTTCGACAGGCTGATTTGAAGTTTCTAGATATTCCGAGATCTGCTGCTAACTCATGCTCACTGAGTTCATCAAGTGCGAATGGCCTAAAGCAAGGCTTAGCACTATGCTGCCAGCAACTGCATGCTCTGACGAGCCGATTCGCGGTTTCAAGATATTCATAAAATAAGCTGCGAACTCATGCGAAATGAGTAAATCAAGTGCGAATGGGCTGAAGCTAGGCCCAGCACTCTGCTGCCAGCTGCAGCACGCTCCGAAGAGCAGATTTTAGGTTTCTAGATATTCCACGATCTGCTAAGAACTCGTGCGAAATGTGTTATTACCGTGCGAAATGCTTGAAACAAGGTGCAGCACTCAGCTGCCAGTTAGCTCACGCTCCGACGAGCAGACTTAAAGTTTCTAGATATTCCGCAATCTGCTGCGAACTCGTGCGAAATGTGTATTTTAAGTGCGAAATGCTTAAAACAAGGTGCAGCACTCTTCTGCCAGCCAGCTCACGCTCCGACGAGCAGATTAGAATGTTCTAGATATTCGGCAATTTGCTGCGAACTCGTGCGAAATGTGTTATTGAAGTGCGAAATGCAGGAAACCAGGTTCAGCACTCTTATGCCAGCTACTGCTCACTCCGAAAAGCATATTTGAAGTTTCTGGATATTCCGCGATCTGCTGCGAACTCGAGCGAAATACGTTATTCAAGTGCGAAATGCTTGAAACAAGGTGCAGCACTCTACTGCCAGCTACCCCATGCTCCGAAAAGCAGATTTGAAGTTTCTGGATACTCCGCAATCTGCTGCGAACTTGTGCGAAATGAGTTAGTCAATCGAGCCATGCTAGTAACCAGGTGCAGTACTCTGCTGCCAGCTACCGCACGCTCCAAAGAGCAGATTTTAGGTTTCTATATATTCCGCGATCTGCTAAGAACTCGTGCGAAATGTGTTATTAACGTGCGAAATGCTTGAAACAAGGTGCAGCACTCAGCTGCAAGTTAGCTCACGCTCTGACGAGCAGACTTGAAGTTTCTAGATATTCCGCAATCTGCTGCGAACTTGTGCGAAATGTATTATTCACGTGCAAAATGCTAGAAACAAGGTGAAGCACTCTGCTGCCTGCCAGCCCAGGCTCCGACAAGCATATTAGAAGTTTCTGGATATTCCGCGATCAGCTGCGAACTCGTGCGAAATGAGTCATTCAAGTTCGAAATGCTTGAACCAAGGTGCAGCACTCAGCTGCCAGCTACCGCAGCTCCGAATAGCAGATTTGAAATTTCTGGATATTCCGCGATCTGATGCTAACTCGTGCGAAATGAGTTTTTTAAGTGCGAAATGCTTAAAGCAAGGTGTAGCACACTGCTGCCAGCCAGCTCACGCACCGGCGAGCAGATTCAAAGTTTCTAGATATTCCACAATCTGCTGTGAACCTGTGCGAAATGAGTTTTTTAAGTGCGAAATGCTAAAAGCAAGGTGTAGCACACTGCTGCCAGCCAGGTCACGCTCCGGCGAGGAGATTTGAAGTTTCTAGATATTCCGCAATCTGTTGCGAACTCGTGCGAAATGTGTTATTCAAGGACGAAATACTTGCGAAAAGCTGCAGGACTCTGCTGCCAGCCAGGGCACGCTCCGAATAGCAGATTTGAAGTTTCAATTTCTTTCACGATCTGCTGCGAAATCGAGCGAAATGTGTTTTTCAAATGCGAACTGCTTGAAACAAGGTGCAGCAAGCTGCTGCCAGCCATTGCACGCTTCGACGAGCAGATTTGAATTTTTCGGATATTTAGCAATCTGCTGTAAACTCGTGCGAAATGTGTTATTAGAGTGGGAAACGCTTGCAATAAGGTCCAGCACTCTGCTGCCAGCTAGCCCACGATCCGAAGAGCAGATTTAAAGTTTCAGGATATTCTGCGATCTGCTGCGAACTCTTGCGAAAAGTGTTTTTCAAGTGCGAAATGCTTGAAACAAGGTGTAGCACTCTGCTGCCAGCCAGTGCACGCTCTAACGAGCAGATTTAAAGTTTCTAGATATTCCGCGATCTGCAGCGAACTCGTGCGAAATTTTTTATTAAAGTGCAAAATGCTTGAAAAAAGGTGCAGCACTCATCTACCAGCCAGCACACGCTCCGACGAGCAGATTTGAAGTTTCTAGTTATTCTGCGATCTGCTGCGAACTCGTGCGAAATGTGTTATTCACGTGCAAAATGCTAGAGTCAAGGTGCAGCACTCTGCTGCCAGCCAGGGCACCCTCCGAATAGCAGATTTGAAGTTTCTAATTATTCTGCGATCTTCTGCGAACTCGAGCGAAATGTGTTTTTCAAGTGCGAAATGCTTGAAACAAGGTGCTGCACTCTGCCACCGGCCAGTGCACGCTTCGACGAGCAGATTTGAAGTTTCTAGTTATTCTGCGATCAGCTGCGAACTCGTGCGAAATGTGTTATTCAAGGGCGAAATGCTATCGACAAGGTGCAACACTCTGCCGCCAGCCAGGGCACGCTCCGAATAGCCGATTTGAAGTTTCTAATTATTCTGCGATCTTCTGCGAACTCGAGCGAAATGTGTTATTTAAGTGCGAAATGCAGGAAACCAGGTTCAGCACTCAGCTGCCAGCTACCCCACGCTCCGGCCAGCAGATTTGAAGTTTCTAGATATTTCAAAATCTGTTGCGAACTCGTGCGAAATGTGTTATTCAAGGGCAAAATACTTGCGAAAAGCTGCAGCACTCTGCTGCCAGCCAGGGCAAGCTCCGAATAGCAGATTTGAAGTTTCTATTTATTTCACGATATGCTGCGAACTCGAGCGAAATGTGTTTTTCAAGTGCGAAATGCTTGAAACAAGGTGCTGCACTCTGCCACCAGCCAGTGCACGCTCCGACGAGCAGATTTGAATTTTCTGGATCTTCAGCAATCTGCTGCGAACTCGTGCGAAATGTGTTATTAGAGTGCGAAATGCACTAAACAAGGTGCAGCACTATGCTGCCAGCAACTGCATGCTCCGAAGAGCAGATTTGAAGTTTCTAGATATTTCACGATCTGCTGGGAACTCGTGCGAAACGTGGTATTAACGTGCGAAATGCTTGAAAGAAGGTGCAGCACTCAGCTGCCAGCCAGCTCACGCTCCGACGAGCAGATTAGAATTTTCTAGATATTCGGCAATCTGCTGCGAACTCGTGCGAAATGTGTTATTTAAGTGCGAAATGCAGGAAACCAGGTTCAGCACTCAGCTGCCAGCTACCCCACCCTCCGGCAAGCAGATTTGAAGTTTCTAGATATTTCACAATCTGTTGTGAACTCGTGCGAAACGTGTTATTCAAGGGCGAAATACTTGCGAAAAGCTGCAGCACTCTGCTGCCAGCCTGGGCACGCTCCGAATAGCAGATTTGAAGTTTCTAATCATTCTGCGATCCGCTGCGAATTCGTGCGAAATGAATTATTCAATATCGAAATGGTTGTAACAAGGTGCAGCACTTTGCTGCCAGCCAGTGCACGCTCCGACGAGCAGATTTGAAGTTTCTGGATATTCCGCGATCTGATGGTAAAACGTGCGAAATGAGTTTATCAGTGCGAAATGGTTAGAGAAAGGTGTAGCACTCTGCTTCCAGCCAGCTCATGCACCGGCGAGCCGATTTAATGTTTCTAAATATTCCGTGATCTGCTGCGAACTCGAGCAAAATGAGTTTTTCAAGTGCGAAATGCATGAAACCAGGTTCAGCACTCTGATGCCAGCTACTGCTCGCTCCGAAAAGCATATTTGAAATTTCTGGATATTTCGCGATCTGCTTCGAACTTGTGCGAAATGTGTTATTCAAGTGCGAAATGCGTGCAACAAGGTGCAGCACTCTGCTGCCAGCTAGCCCACGCTCCGAAAATCAGATGTTAAGTTTCTGGATATTAAGCAATCAGCTTCGAACTCGTGTGAAATGTGTTATTCAAGTAGGAAACGCTTGCAATAAGGTCCAGCACTCTGCTGCCAGCTAGCCCACGCTCCGAAGAGCAGATTTGAAGTTTCAGGATATTCTGCGATCTGCTGCAAACTCTTGCGAAAAGTGTTTTTCAAGTGCGAAATGCTTGTAACTAGGTGTAGCACTCCGCTGCCAGCCAGTGCACGTTCTGAAGAGCAGATTTAAAGTTTCTAGATATTCCGCGATCAGCTGCGAACTCGTGCGAAATCAGTCATTCAAGTTCGAAATGCTTGAAGCAAGGTGCAGCACTCAGCTGCCAGCCAGTGCACGCTTCGACGAGCAGATTTGAAGTTTCTGGAAACTCTGCGATTTGCTTACAACTCGTGCGAAATGTGTTATTCAAGGGCGAAATGCTTGAAACAAGGTGCTGCCCTCTGCTGCCAGCCAGTGCACGCTCCGACGAGCAGATTTGAATTTTCTGGATATTCAGCAATCTGCTGCAAACTCGTGCGAAATGTGTTATTACAGTGCGAAATGCACGAAACAAGGTGCAGCACTCTGCTGCCAGCCAGCTCACGCTCCGACGAGCAGATTAGAATTTTCTAGGTATTCGACAATCTGCTGCGAACTCGTGCGAAATGTGTTATTAGAGTGCGAAATGCACGAAACAAGGTGCAACACTATGTTGCCAGCCACTGCATGCTCCGAAGAGCAGATTTAAAGTTTCTAGATATTCCGCGATCTGCTGCGAACTCGTCCAAAATGAGTTTTTCAAGTGCGAAATGCTTGAGGGAAGGTGCAGCAATGAGCTGCCAGCTACCGCACGCTCCGGCAAGCAGATTTGAAGTTTCTAGATATTCCGCGATCTTCTGCGAACTCGAGCGAATCGTGTTTTTCAAGTGCGAAATGCACTAAACAAGGAGCAGCACTATGCTGCCAGCCACTGCATGCTCCGGAGAGCAGATTTAAAGTTTCTAGATATTTCACGATATGCTGGGAACTTGTGCGAAACGTGGTATTAACGTGCGAAATGCTTGAAAGAAGGTGCAGCACTCAGCTGCCAGCTACCGCCCGCTCCGAAAATCAGATTTTAAGTTTTTTGGATATTAAGCCATCAGCTTAGAACTCGTGCGAAATTTGTTATTTAAGTGGGAAACGCTTGCAATAAGGTGCAGCATTCTGCTGCCAGCTAGCCCACGCTCCGAAGAGCAGGTTTGAAATTTCAGGATATTAAGCAATCAGCTGCGAACTCGCGCGAAATGTGTTATTCAAGTGGGAAACGCTTGCAACAAGGTGCTGCACTCTGCTGCCAGCCATTGCACGTTCTGAAGAGCAGATTTGAAGTTTCTAGATATTCCGCAATCTGCTGCGAACTCGTGCGAAGTGTGTATTTTAAGTGCGAAATGCTTAAAACAAGGTGCAGCACTCTGCTGCCAGCTAGCTCACGCTCCGACGGGCAGATTAGAATTTTCTAGATATTCGGCAATCTCCTGCGAACTCGTGCGAAATGTGTTATTTAAGTGCGAAATGCAGGAAACCAGGTTCAGCACTCTGATGCCAGCTACTGCTCGCTCCGAAAAGCATATTTGAAGTTTCTGGATATTCCGCGATCTGCTGCGAACTCGAGCGAAATGCGTTATTCAAGTGCGAAATGCTTGAAAAACAAGGTGCAGCACTCTACTGCCAGCTACCCCATGCTCCGAAAAGCAGATTTGAAGTTTCTGGATACTCCGTAATCTGCTGCGAACTTGTGCGAAATGACTTAGTCAATCGAGCCATGCTAGTAACCAGGTGCAGTACTCTGCTGCCAGCTACCACACGCTCCGAAGAGCAGAGTTTAGGTTTCAAGATATTCCGCGATCTGCTAAGAACTCGTGCGAAATGTGTTATTACCGTGCGAAATGCTTGAAACAAGGTGCAGCACTCAGCTGCCTGCCAGCCCACGCTTTGAGAAGCATATTAGAATTTTCTGGATATTCCGCGATCAGCTGCGAACTCGTGCGAAATGAGTCATTCAAGTTCGAAATGCTTGAACCAAGGTGCAACACTCAGCTGCCAGCTACCGCAGCACCGAATAGCAGATTTGAAATTTCTGGATATTCCGCGATCTGATGCTAAACTCGTGCGAAATGAGTTTTTTAAGTGCGAAATGCTTAAAGCAAGGTGTAGCACTCTGCTGCCAGCCAGCTCACGCACCGGCGAGCAGATTTAAAGTTTCTAGATATTCCGCAATCTGCTGCGAACCTGTGCGAAATGAGTTTTTCAAGTGCGAAATGCTTAAAGGAAGGTGCAGCAATCAGCGGCCAGCTACCGCACTCTCCGGCGAGCAGATTTGAAGTTTCTAGATATTCCGCAATCTGTTGCGAACTCGTGCGAAATGTGTTATTCAAGGGCGAAATACTTGCGAAAAGCTGCAGCACTCTGCTGCCAGCCAGGGCACGCTCCGAATAGCAGATTTGAAGTTTCTATTTCTTTCACGATCTGCTGCGAAATCGTGCGAAACGTGTTTTTTCAAATGCGAACTGTTTGAAACAAGGTGCAGCACGCTGCTGCCAGCCATTGCACTCTTCGACGAGCAGATTTGAATTTTTCGGATATTCAGCAATCTGCTGTAAACTCGTGCGAAATGTGTTTATTAGAGTGCGAAATGCACGAAACAAGGTGCAGCACTATGCTGCCAGCCACTGCATGCTCCGAAGAGCAGATTTGAAGTTTCTAGATATTTCACGATCTGCTGGGAACTTGTGCGAAACGTGGTATTAACGTGCGAAATGCTTGAACGAAGATGCAGCACTCAGCTGCCAGCAACCGCACGCTCCGAAAATCAGATTTTAAGTTTCTGGATATTAAGCAATTAGCTTCGAACTCGTGCGAAATGTGTTATTCAAGTGGGAAACGCTTGCAATAAGGTCCAGCACTCTGCTGCCAGCTAGCCCACGCTCCGAAGAGCAGATTCAAAGTTTCAGGATATTCAGCGATCTGCTGCGAACTCTTGCGAAAAGTGTTTTTCAAGTGCGAAATGCTTGAAACAAGGTGTAGCACTCTGCTGCTAGCCAGTGCACGCTCTAACGAGCAGATTTAAAGTTTCTAGATATTCCGCGATCTGCAGCGAACTCGTGCGAAATGTTTTATTAAAGTGCAAAATGCTTGAAAAAAGGTGCAGCACTCTGCTACCAGCCAGCCCACGCTCCGACGAGCAGATTTGAAGTTTCTAGTTATTCTGCGATCTGCTGCGAACTCGTGCGAAATGTGTTATTCAAGGGCGAAATGCTTGAAAGAAGGTGCTGCACTCTGCTGCCAGCCAGTGTACGCTCCGACGAGCAGATTTGAATTTTCTGGATATTCAGCAATCTGCTGCGAACTCGTGGAGATGTGTTATTAGAGTGCGAAATGCACGAAACAAGGTGCAGCACTCTGCTACCAGCCAGCTCACGCTCCGACGAGCAGATTTGAAGTTTCTAGTTATTCTGCGATCTGCTGCGAACTCGTGCGAAATGCGTTATTCAAGGGCGAAATGCTTGAAACAAGGTGCTGCACTCTGCTGCCAGCCAGTGCACGCTCCGACGAGCAGATTTGAATTTTCTAGGTATTCGGCAATCTGCTGCGAACTCGTGCGAAATGTGTTATTCAAGTGCGAAATGCAGGAAACCAGGTTCAGCACTCTAATGCCAGCCAGTGCAGGCTCCGACGAGCAGATTTGAAGTTTCTAGATATTCCGCGATCTGCTGCAAACTTGTGCGAAATGATTCAGTCAATCGAGCCATGCTTGTAAGAAGGTGCAGTACTCTGCTGCCAGCTACCGCCCGCTCCGAAGAGGAGATTTTAAGTTTCTACATATTCAGCGATCAGCTAAGAACTCGTTCGAAATATGTATATAACATGCGAAATGCTTAAAAAAAGGTGCAGCACTCTGCTGCCAGTTAGCTCACGCTCCGACGAGCAGACTTTAAGTTTCTAGATATTCCGCAATGCTGCTGCGAACTTGTGCGAAACGTATTATTCAAGTGCGAAATACTAGAAACAAGGTTCAGCACTCTGCTGCCTGCCAGCCCACGCTCCGAAAAGCAGATTAGAAGTTTCTGGATATTCCGCGATCAGCTGCCAACTCGTGCGAAATTAGTCATTCAAGTTCGAAATGCTTGAAGCAAGGTGCAGCACTCTGCTGCCTGCCAGCCCACGCTCCGAATAGCAGATTTGAAATTTCTGGATATTCCGCGATCTGATGCTAACTCGTGCGAAATGAGTTTTTTTAAGTGCGAAATGCTTAAAGCAAGGTGTAGCACTCTGCTGCCAGCCAGCTCACGCACCGGCGAGCAGATTTATAGTTTCTAGATATTCCGAAATCTGCTGCGAAGCTGTGCACAATGAATTATTCAGTTGCGAAATGGTTGTAACTAGGTGCAGCACTCTGCTGCCAGCCAGTGCACGCTCCAAAGAGCAGATTTGAAGTTTCTGGATATTCCGCGATCTGATGTAACACGTGCGAAATAAGTTTTTAAGTGCAAAATGCTTAGAGCAAGGTGTAGCACTCTACTTTCAGCCAGCTTACGCACCGGCGAGCAGATTTGAAGTTTCTAGATATTCCGCGATCTGCTGCGAACTCGTGCAAAATGTGTTTTTTCAAGTGCGAAATGCTTAAGGAAAGGTGCAGCAATCAGCTGCCAGCTACAGCACGCTCCGGAAAAGCAGATTTGAAGTTTCTAAATATTCCGCAATCTGTTGCGAACTCGTGCGAAATGTGTTATTCAAGGGCAAAATGCTTGCGACAAGGTGCAGCACTCTGCTGCCAGCCAGGGCACGCTCCGAATAGCAGATTTGAAGTTCCTAATTATTCTGCGATCTTCTGCGAACTCGAGCGAAATGTGTTTTTCAAGTGCAAAATGCTTGAAACAAGGTGCAGCACGCTGCTGCCAGCCAGCCAGTGCACGCTCCGACGAGCAGATTTGAAGTTTCTTATTCAAGTGCGAAATGCTTGAAAGAAGGTGCAGCACTCAGCTGCCAACTACCGCACGCTCCGAAAATCAGATTTGAAATTTCTGGATATTAAGCAATCAGCTGCGAACTCGCGCGAAATGTGTTTTTCGACGAGCAGATTTAAAGTTTCTAGATATTCCACAATCTGCAGCGAACTCATGCGAAATGAGTTTATTCAAGTGCAAAATGCTTGAAAAGGAAGGTGCAGCAATCTAGCTACCAGCTACCGCGCGCTCCGGCGAGCAGATTTGAAGTTTCTAGTTATTTTAAAATCTGCTGCGAACTCGTGCGAAATGTGTTATTCAAGGGCAAAATACTTGCGAAAAGCTGCAGCACTCTGCTGCCAGCCAGTGCACGCTCCGAATAGCAGATTTGAAGTTTTCTAGTTCTTTTCACGATCTGCTGCGAAATCGAGCGAAACGTGTTTTTCAAATGCGAACTGTTTGAAACAAGGTGCAGCACGCTGCTGCCAGCCATTGCACTCTTCGACGAGCAGATTTGAATTTTTCGGATATTCAGCAATCTGCTGTAAACTCGTGCGAAATGTGTTATTAGAGTGCGAAATGCACGAAACAAGGTGCAGCACTATGCTGCCAGCCACTGCATGCTCCGAAGAGCAGATTTGAAGTTTCTAGATATTTCACGATCTGCTGGGAACTTGTGCGAAACGGGGGTATTAACGTGCGAAATGCTTGAACGAAGATGCAGCACTCAGCTGCCAGCAACCGCACGCTCCGAAAATCAGATTTTAAGTTTCTGGATATTAAGCAATTAGCTTCGAACTCGTGCGAAATGTGTTATTCAAGTGGGAAACGCTTGCAATAAGGTCCAGCACTCTGCTGCCAGCTAGCCCACGCTCCGAAGAGCAGATTCAAAGTTTCAGGATATTCAGCGATCTGCTGCGAACTCTTGCGAAAAGTGTTTTTCAAGTGCGAAATGCTTGAAACAAGGTGTAGCACTCTGCTGCTAGCCAGTGCACGCTCTAACGAGCAGATTTAAAGTTTCTAGATATTCCGCGATCTGCAGCGAACTCGTGCGAAATGTTTTATTCAAGTGCAAAATGCTTGAAAAAAGGTGCAGCACTCTGCTACCAGCCAGCCCACGCTCCGACGAGCAGATTTGAAGTTTCTAGTTATTCTGCGATCTGCTGCAAACTCGTGCGAAATGTGTTATTCAAGGGCGAAATGCTTGAAAGAAGGTGCTGCACTCTGCTGCCAGCCAGTGTACGCTCCGACGAGCAGATTTGAATTTTCTGGATATTCAGCAATCTGCTGCGAACTCCTGCGAAATGTGTTATTAGAGTGCGAAATGCACGAAACAAGGTGCAGCACTCTGCTACCAGCCAGCTCACGCTCCAACGAGCAGATTTGAAGTTTCTAGTTATTCTGCGATCTGCTGCGAACTCGTGCGAAATGCGTTATTCAAGGGCGAAATGCTTGAAACAAGGTGCTGCACTCTGCTGCCAGCCAGTGCACGCTCCGACGAGCAGATTTGAATTTTCTAGGTATTCGGCAATCTGCTGCGAACTCGTGCGAAATGTGTTATTAGAGTGCGAAATGCACGAAACAAGGTGCAGCACTCTGCTGCCAGCCAGCTCACGCTCCGACGAGCAGATTAGAATTTTCTAGGTATTCGACAATCTGCTGCGAACTCGTGCGAAATGTGTTATTAGAGTGCGAAATGCACGAAACAAGGTGCAACACTATGTTGCCAGCCACTGCATGCTCCGAAGAGCAGATTTAAAGTTTCTAGATATTCCGCGATCTGCTGCGAACTCGTCCAAAATGAGTTTTTCAAGTGCGAAATGCTTGAGGGAAGGTGCAGCAATGAGCTGCCAGCTACCGCACGCTCCGGCAAGCAGATTTGAAGTTTCTAGATATTCCGCGATCTTCTGCGAACTCGAGCGAATCGTGTTTTTCAAGTGCGAAATGCACTAAACAAGGAGCAGCACTATGCTGCCAGCCACTGCATGCTCCGGAGAGCAGATTTGAAGTTTCTAGATATTTCACGATATGCTGGGAACTTGTGCGAAACGTGGTATTAACGTGCGAAATGCTTGAAAGAAGGTGCAGCACTCAGCTGCCAGCTACCGCCCGCTCCGAAAATCAGATTTTAAGTTTTTTGGATATTAGGCCATCAGCTTATAACTCGTGCGAAATGTGTTATTTAAGTGGGAAACGCTTGCAATAAGGTGCAGCATTCTGCTGCCAGCTAGCCCACGCTCCGAAGAGCAGGTTTGAAATTTCAGGATATTAAGCAATCAGCTGCGAACTCGCGCGAAATGTGTTATTCAAGTGGGAAACGCTTGCAACAAGGTGCTGCACTCTGCTGCCAGCCATTGCACGTTCTGAAGAGCAGATTTGAAGTTTCTAGATATTCCGCAATCTGCTGCGAACTCGTGCGAAGTGTGTATTTTAAGTGCGAAATGCTTAAAACAAGGTGCAGCACTCTGCTGCCAGCTAGCTCACGCTCCGACGGGCAGATTAGAATTTTCTAGATATTCGGCAATCTCCTGCGAACTCGTGCGAAATGTGTTATTTAAGTGCGAAATGCAGGAAACCAGGTTCAGCACTCTGATGCCAGCTACTGCTCGCTCCGAAAAGCATATTTGAAGTTTCTGGATATTCCGCGATCTGCTGCGAACTCGAGCGAAATGCGTTATTCAAGTGCGAAATGCTTGAAACAAGGTGCAGCACTCTACTGCCAGCTACCCCATGCTCCGAAAAGCAGATTTGAAGTTTCTGGATACTCCGTAATCTGCTGCGAACTTGTGCGAAATGACTTAGTCAATCGAGCCATGCTAGTAACCAGGTGCAGTACTCTGCTGCCAGCTACCACACGCTCCGAAGAGCAGAGTTTAGGTTTCTAGATATTCCGCGATCTGCTAAGAACTCGTGCGAAATGTGTTATTACCGTGCGAAATGCTTGAAACAAGGTGCAGCACTCAGCTGCCTGCCAGCCCACGCTTTGAGAAGCATATTAGAAGTTTCTGGATATTCCGCGATCAGCTGCGAACTCGTGCGAAATGAGTCATTCAAGTTCGAAATGCTTGAACCAAGGTGCAACACTCAGCTGCCAGCTACCGCAGCACCGAATAGCAGATTTGAAATTTCTGGATATTCCGCGATCTGATGCTAACTCGTGCGAAATGAGTTTTTTAAGTGCGAAATGCTTAAAGCAAGGTGTAGCACTCTGCTGCCAGCCAGCTCACGCACCGGCGAGCAGATTTAAAGTTTCTAGATATTCCGCAATCTGCTGCGAACCTGTGCGAAATGAGTTTTTCAAGTGCGAAATGCTTAAAGGAAGGTGCAGCAATCAGCGGCCAGCTACCGCACTCTCCGGCGAGCAGATTTGAAGTTTCTAGATATTCCGCAATCTGTTGCGAACTCGTGCGAAATGTGTTATTCAAGGGCGAAATACTTGCGAAAAGCTGCAGCACTCTGCTGCCAGCCAGGGCACGCTCCGAATAGCAGATTTGAAGTTTCTATTTCTTTCACGATCTGCTGCGAAATCGAGCGAAACGTGTTTTTCAAATGCGAACTGTTTGAAACAAGGTGCAGCACGCTGCTGCCAGCCATTGCACTCTTCGACGAGCAGATTTGAATTTTTCGGATATTCAGCAATCTGCTGTAAACTCGTGCGAAATGTGTTATTAGAGTGCGAAATGCACGAAACAAGGTGCAGCACTATGCTGCCAGCCACTGCATGCTCCGAAAAGCAGATTTGAAGTTTCTAGATATTTCACGATCTGCTGGGAACTTGTGCGAAACGTGGTATTAACGTGCGAAATGCTTGAACGAAGATGCAGCACTCAGCTGCCAGCAACCGCACGCTCCGAAAATCAGATTTTAAGTTTCTGGATATTAAGCAATTAGCTTCGAACTCGTGCGAAATGTGTTATTCAAGTGGGGGAAACGCTTGCAATAAGGTCCAGCACTCTGCTGCCAGCTAGCCCACGCTCCGAAGAGCAGATTCAAAGTTTCAGGATATTCAGCGATCTGCTGCGAACTCTTGCGAAAAGTGTTTTTCAAGTGCGAAATGCTTGAAACAAGGTGTTAGCACTCTGCTGCTAGCCAGTGCACGCTCTAACGAGCAGATTTAAAGTTTCTAGATATTCCGCGATCTGCAGCGAACTCGTGCGAAATGTTTTATTAAAGTGCAAAATGCTTGAAAAAAGGTGCAGCACTCTGCTACCAGCCAGCCCACGCTCCGACGAGCAGATTTGAAGTTTCTAGTTATTCTGCGATCTGCTGCGAACTCGTGCGAAATGTGTTATTCAAGGGCGAAATGCTTGAAAGAAGGTGCTGCACTCTGCTGCCAGCCAGTGTACGCTCCGACGAGCAGATTTGAATTTTCTGGATATTCAGCAATCTGCTGCGAACTCGTGGAGATGTGTTATTAGAGTGCGAAATGCACGAAACAAGGTGCAGCACTCTGCTACCAGCCAGCTCACGCTCCGACGAGCAGATTTGAAGTTTCTAGTTATTCTGCGATCTGCTGCGAACTCGTGCGAAATGCGTTATTCAAGGGCGAAATGCTTGAAACAAGGTGCTGCACTCTGCTGCCAGCCAGTGCACGCTCCGACGAGCAGATTTGAATTTTCTAGGTATTCGGCAATCTGCTGCGAACTCGTGCGAAATGTGTTATTCAAGTGCGAAATGCAGGAAACCAGGTTCAGCACTCTAATGCCAGCCAGTGCAGGCTCCGACGAGCAGATTTGAAGTTTCTAGATATTCCGCGATCTGCTGCAAACTTGTGCGAAATGATTCAGTCAATCGAGCCATGCTTGTAAGAAGGTGCAGTACTCTGCTGCCAGCTACCGCCCGCTCCGAGAGGAGATTTTAAGTTTCTACATATTCAGCGATCAGCTAAGAACTCGTTCGAAATATGTATATAACATGCGAAATGCTTAAAAAAAAGGTGCAGCACTCAGCTGCCAGTTAGCTCACGCTCCGACGAGCAGACTTTAAGTTTCTAGATATTCCGCAATCTGCTGCGAACTTGTGCGAAACGTATTATTCAAGTGCGAAATACTAGAAACAAGGTTCAGCACTCTGCTGCCTGCCAGCCCACGCTCCGAAAAGCAGATTAGAAGTTTCTGGATATTCCGCGATCAGCTGCCAACTCGTGCGAAATTAGTCATTCAAGTTCGAAATGCTTGAAGCAAGGTGCAGCACTCTGCTGCCTGCCAGCCCACGCTCCGAATAGCAGATTTGAAATTTCTGGATATTCCGCGATCTGATGCTAACTCGTGCGAAATGAGTTTTTTTTAAGTGCGAAATGCTTAAAGCAAGGTGTAGCACTCTGCTGCCAGCCAGCTCACGCACCGGCGAGCAGATTTATAGTTTCTAGATATTCCGAAATCTGCTGCGAAGCTGTGCACAATGAATTATTCAGTTGCGAAATGGTTGTAACTAGGTGCAGCACTCTGCTGCCAGCCAGTGCACGCTCCAAAGAGCAGATTTGAAGTTTCTGGATATTCCGCGATCTGATGGTAACACGTGCGAAATAAGTTTTTAAGTGCAAAATGCTTAGAGCAAGGTGTAGCACTCTACTTCCAGCCAGCTTACGCACCGGCGAGCAGATTTGAAGTTTCTAGATATTCCGCGATCTGCTGCGAACTCGTGCAAAATGTGTTTTTCAAGTGCGAAATGCTTAAGGAAAGGTGCAGCAATCAGCTGCCAGCTACAGCACGCTCCGGCAAGCAGATTTGAAGTTTCTAAATATTCCGCAATCTGTTGCGAACTCGTGCGAAATGTGTTATTCAAGGGCAAAATGCTTGCGACAAGGTGCAGCACTCTGCTGCCAGCCAGGGCACGCTCCGAATAGCAGATTTGAAGTTCCTAATTATTCTGCGATCTTCTGCGAACTCGAGCGAAATGTGTTTTTCAAGTGCAAAATGCTTGAAACAAGGTGCAGCACGCTGCTGCCAGCCAGTGCACGCTCCGACGAGCAGATTTGAATTTTCTAGATATTCAGCAATCTTCTGCGAACTCTTGCGAAATGTGTTATTAGAGTGCGAAATGCATGAAACAAGGTGCAGCACTATCCTGCCAGCCACTGCATGCTCCTAAGAGAAAATTTGAAGTTTCAAGATTTTCCACGATCTGCTGGGAACTTGTGCGGAACGTGGTATTAACGTGCGAAATGCTTGAAAGAAGGTGCAGCACTCAGCTGCCAACTACCGCACGCTCCGAAAATCAGATTTGAAATTTCTGGATATTAAGCAATCAGCTGCGAACTCGCGCGAAATGTGTTATTCAAGTGGGAAACGCTTGCAACAAGGTGCAGCACTCTGCTGCCAGCCAGTGCAGGCTCCGACGAGCAGATTTAAAGTTTCTAGATATTCCACGATCTGCAGCGAACTCTTGCGAAATGTTTTATTAAAGTGCAAAATGCTTGAAAAAAGGTGCAGCACTCTACTACCAGCCAGCTCACGCTCCGACGAGCAGATTTGAAGTTTCTAGATATTCCGCGATCTGCTGCGAACTTGTGCGAAATGTGTTATTCAAGTGCGAAATGCTTGAAACAAGGTGCTGCACTCTGCTGCCAGCCAGTGCACGCTCTGACGAGCAGATTTGAATTTTCTAGGTATTCGGCAATCTGCTGCGAACTCGTGCGAAATGTGTTATTCAAGTGCGAAATGCAGGAAACCAGGTTCAGCACTCTGATGCCAGCCAGTGCAGGCTCCGACGAGCAGATTCGAAGTTTCTAGATATTCCGCGATCTGCTGCAAACTTGTGCGAAATGATTCAGTCAATCGAGCCATGCTTGTAAGAAGGTGCAGTACTCTGCTGCCAGCTACCGCCCGCTCCGAAGAGGAGATTTTAAGTTTCTACATATTCAGCGATCAGCTAAGAACTCGTTCGAAATATGTATATAACATGCGAAATGCTTAAAAAAAAGGTGCAGCACTCAGCTGCCAGTTAGCTCACGCTCCGACGAGCAGACTTTAAGTTTCTAGATATTCCGCAATCTGCTGCGAACTTGTGCGAAACGTATTATTCAAGTGCGAAATACTAGAAACAAGGTTCAGCACTCTGCTGCCTGCCAGCCCACGCTCCGAAAAGCAGATTAGAAGTTTCTGGATATTCCGCGATCAGCTGCCAACTCGTGCGAAATTAGTCATTCAAGTTCGAAATGCTTGAAGCAAGGTGCAGCACTCTGCTGCCTGCCAGCCCACGCTCCGAATAGCAGATTTGAAATTTCTGGATATTCCGCGATCTGATGCCAACTCGTGCGAAATGAGTTTTTTAAGTGCGAAATGCTTAAAGCAAGGTGTAGCACTCTGCTGCCAGCCAGCTCACGCACCGGCGAGCAGATTTATAGTTTCTAGATATTCCGAAATCTGCTGCGAAGCTGTGCACAATGAATTATTCAGTTGCGAAATGGTTGTAACTAGGTGCAGCACTCTGCTGCCAGCCAGTGCACGCTCCGAAGAGCAGATTTGAAGTTTCTGGATATTCCGCGATCTGATGGTAACACGTGCGAAATAAGTTTTTAAGTGCAAAATGCTTAGAGCAAGGTGTAGCACTCTACTTCCAGCCAGCTTACGCACCGGCGAGCAGATTTGAAGTTTCTAGATATTCCGCGATCTGCTGCGAACTCGTGCAAAATGTGTTTTTCAAGTGCGAAATGCTTAAGGAAAGGTGCAGCAATCAGCTGCCTGCTACAGCACGCTCCGGCAAGCAGATTTGAAGTTTCTAAATATTCCGCAATCTGTTGCGAACTCGTGCGAAATGTGTTATTCAAGGGCAAAATGCTTGCGACAAGGTGCAGCACTCTGCTGCCAGCCAGGGCACGCTCCGAATAGCAGATTTGAAGTTCCTAATTATTCTGCGATCTTCTGCGAACTCGAGCGAAATGTGTTTTTCAAGTGCAAAATGCTTGAAACAAGGTGCAGCACGCTGCTGCCAGCCAGTGCACGCTCCGACGAGCAGATTTGAATTTTCTAGATATTCAGCAATCTTCTGCGAACTCTTGCGAAATGTGTTATTAGAGTGCGAAATGCATGAAACAAGGTGCAGCACTATCCTGCCAGCCACTGCATGCTCCTAAGAGAAAATTTTAAGTTTCAAGATTTTCCACGATCTGCTGGGAACTTGTGCGGAACGTGGTATTAACGTGCGAAATGCTTGAAAGAAGGTGCAGCACTCAGCTGCCAACTACCGCACGCTCCGAAAATCAGATTTGAAATTTCTGGATATTAAGCAATCAGCTGCGAACTCGCGCGAAATGTGTTATTCAAGTGGGAAACGCTTGCAACAAGGTGCAGCACTCTGCTGCCAGCCAGTGCAGGCTCCGACGAGCAGATTTAAAGTTTCTAGATATTCCACGATCTGCAGCGAACTCTTGCGAAATGTTTTATTAAAGTGCAAAATGCTTGAAAAAAGGTGCAGCACTCTACTACCAGCTCACTCACGCTCCGACGAGCAGATTTGAAGTTTCTAGATATTCCGCGATCTGCTGCGAACTTGTGCGAAATGTGTTATTCAAGTGCGAAATGCTTGAAACAAGGTGCTGCACTCTGCTGCCAGCCAGTGCACGCTCCGACGAGCAGATTTGAATTTTCTAGGTATTCGGCAATCTGCTGCGAACTCGTGCGAAATGTGTTATTCAAGTGCGAAATGCAGGAAACCAGGTTCAGCACTCTGATGCCAGCCAGTGCAGGCTCCGACGAGCAGATTTGAAGTTTCTAGATATTCCGCGATCTGCTGCAAACTTGTGCGAAATGATTCAGTCAATCGAGCCATGCTTGTAAGAAGGTGCAGTACTCTGCTGCCAGCCAGTGCAGGCTCCGACGAGCAGATTTGAAGTTTCTAGATATTCCGCGATCTGCTGCAAACTTGTGCGAAATGATTCAGTCAATCGAGCCATGCTTGTAAGAAGGTGCAGTACTCTGCTGCCAGCTACCGCCCGCTCCGAAGAGGAGATTTTAAGTTTCTACATATTCAGCGATCAGCTAAGAACTCGTTCGAAATATGTATATAACATGCGAAATGCTTAAAAAAAAGGTGCAGCACTCAGCTGCCAGTTAGCTCACGCTCCGACGAGCAGACTTTAAGTTTCTAGATATTCCGCAATCTGCTGCGAACTTGTGCGAAACGTATTATTCAAGTGCGAAATACTAGAAACAAGGTTCAGCACTCTGCTGCCTGCCAGCCCACGCTCCGAAAAGCAGATTAGAAGTTTCTGGATATTCCGCGATCAGCTGCCAACTCGTGCGAAATTAGTCATTCAAGTTCGAAATGCTTGAAGCAAGGTGCAGCACTCTGCTGCCTGCCAGCCCAAGCTCCGAATAGCAGATTTGAAATTTCTGGATATTCCGCGATCTGATGCTAACTCGTGCGAAATGAGTTTTTTAAGTGCGAAATGCTTAAAGCAAGGTGTAGCACTCTGCTGCCAGCCAGCTCACGCACCGGCGAGCAGATTTATAGTTTCTAGATATTCCGAAATCTGCTGCGAAGCTGTGCACAATGAATTATTCAGTTGCGAAATGGTTGTAACTAGGTGCAGCACTCTGCTGCCAGCCAGTGCACGCTCCGAAGAGCAGATTTGAAGTTTCTGGATATTCCGCGATCTGATGGTAACACGTGCGAAATAAGTTTTTAAGTGCAAAATGCTTAGAGCAAGGTGTAGCACTCTACTTCCAGCCAGCTTACGCACCGGCGAGCAGATTTGAAGTTTCTAGATATTCCGCGATCTGCTGCGAACTCGTGCAAAATGTGTTTTTCAAGTGCGAAATGCTTAAGGAAAGGTGCAGCAATCAGCTGCCAGCTACAGCACGCTCCGGCAAGCAGATTTGAAGTTTCTAAATATTCCGCAATCTGTTGCGAACTCGTGCGAAATGTGTTATTCAAGGGCAAAATGCTTGCGACAAGGTGCAGCACTCTGCTGCCAGCCAGGGCACGCTCCGAATAGCAGATTTGAAGTTCCTAATTATTCTGCGATCTTCTGCGAACTCGAGCGAAATGTGTTTTTCAAGTGCAAAATGCTTGAAACAAGGTGCAGCACGCTGCTGCCAGCCAGTGCACGCTCCGACGAGCAGATTTGAATTTTCAAGATATTCAGCAATCTTCTGCGAACTCTTGCGAAATGTGTTATTAGAGTGCGAAATGCATGAAACAAGGTGCAGCACTATCCTGCCAGCCACTGCATGCTCCTAAGAGAAAATTTGAAGTTTCAAGATTTTCCACGATCTGCTGGGAACTTGTGCGGAACGTGGTATTAACGTGCGAAATGCTTGAAAGAAGGTGCAGCACTCAGCTGCCAACTACCGCACGCTCCGAAAATCAGATTTGAAATTTCTGGATATTAAGCAATCAGCTGCGAACTCGCGCGAAATGTGTTATTCAAGTGGGAAACGCTTGCAACAAGGTGCAGCACTCTGCTGCCAGCCAGTGCAGGCTCCGACGAGCAGATTTAAAGTTTCTAGATATTCCACGATCTGCAGCGAACTCTTGCGAAATGTTTTATTAAAGTGCAAAATGCTTGAAAAAAAGGTGCAGCACTCTACTACCAGCCAGCTCACGCTCCGACGAGCAGATTTGAAGTTTCTAGATATTCCGCGATCTGCTGCGAACTTGTGCGAAATGTGTTATTCAAGTGCGAAATGCTTGAAACAAGGTGCTGCACTCTGCTGCCAGCCAGTGCACGCTCTGACGAGCAGATTTGAATTTTCTAGGTATTCGGCAATCTGCTGCGAACTCGTGCGAAATGTGTTATTCAAGTGCGAAATGCAGGAAACCAGGTTCAGCACTCTGATGCCAGCCAGTGCAGGCTCCGACGAGCAGATTCGAAGTTTCTAGATATTCCGCGATCTGCTGCAAACTTGTGCGAAATGATTCAGTCAATCGAGCCATGCTTGTAAGAAGGTGCAGTACTCTGCTGCCAGCTACCGCCCGCTCCGAAGAGGAGATTTTAAGTTTCTACATATTCAGCGATCAGCTAAGAACTCGTTCGAAATATGTATATAACATGCGAAATGCTTAAAAAAAAGGTGCAGCACTCAGCTGCCAGTTAGCTCACGCTCCGACGAGCAGACTTTAAGTTTCTAGATATTCCGCAATCTGCTGCGAACTTGTGCGAAACGTATTATTCAAGTGCGAAATACTAGAAACAAGGTTCAGCACTCTGCTGCCTGCCAGCCCACGCTCCGAAAAGCAGATTAGAAGTTTCTGGATATTCCGCGATCAGCTGCCAACTCGTGCGAAATTAGTCATTCAAGTTCGAAATGCTTGAAGCAAGGTGCAGCACTCTGCTGCCTGCCAGCCCAAGCTCCGAATAGCAGATTTGAAATTTCTGGATATTCCGCGATCTGATGCTAACTCGTGCGAAATGAGTTTTTTAAGTGCGAAATGCTTAAAGCAAGGTGTAGCACTCTGCTGCCAGCCAGCTCACGCACCGGCGAGCAGATTTATAGTTTCTAGATATTCCGAAATCTGCTGCGAAGCTGTGCACAATGAATTATTCAGTTGCGAAATGGTTGTAACTAGGTGCAGCACTCTGCTGCCAGCCAGTGCACGCTCCGAAGAGCAGATTTGAAGTTTCTGGATATTCCGCGATCTGATGGTAACACGTGCGAAATAAGTTTTTAAGTGCAAAATGCTTAGAGCAAGGTGTAGCACTCTACTTCCAGCCAGCTTACGCACCGGCGAGCAGATTTGAAGTTTCTAGATATTCCGCGATCTGCTGCGAACTCGTGCAAAATGTGTTTTTCAAGTGCGAAATGCTTAAGGAAAGGTGCAGCAATCAGCTGCCAGCTACAGCACGCTCCGGCAAGCAGATTTGAAGTTTCTAAATATTCCGCAATCTGTTGCGAACTCGTGCGAAATGTGTTATTCAAGGGCAAAATGCTTGCGACAAGGTGCAGCACTCTGCTGCCAGCCAGGGCACGCTCCGAATAGCAGATTTGAAGTTCCTAATTATTCTGCGATCTTCTGCGAACTCGAGCGAAATGTGTTTTTTCAAGTGCAAAATGCTTGAAACAAGGTGCAGCACGCTGCTGCCAGCCAGTGCACGCTCCGACGAGCAGATTTGAATTTTCAAGATATTCAGCAATCTTCTGCGAACTCTTGCGAAATGTGTTATTAGAGTGCGAAATGCATGAAACAAGGTGCAGCACTATCCTGCCAGCCACTGCATGCTCCTAAGAGAAAATTTGAAGTTTCAAGATTTTCCACGATCTGCTGGGAACTTGTGCGGAACGTGGTATTAACGTGCGAAATGCTTGAAAGAAGGTGCAGCACTCAGCTGCCAACTACCGCACGCTCCGAAAATCAGATTTGAAATTTCTGGATATTAAGCAATCAGCTGCGAACTCGCGCGAAATGTGTTATTCAAGTGGGAAACGCTTGCAACAAGGTGCAGCACTCTGCTGCCAGCCAGTGCAGGCTCCGACGAGCAGATTTAAAGTTTCTAGATATTCCACGATCTGCAGCGAACTCTTGCGAAATGTTTTATTAAAGTGCAAAATGCTTGAAAAAAAGGTGCAGCACTCTACTACCAGCCAGCTCACGCTCCGACGAGCAGATTTGAAGTTTCTAGATATTCCGCGATCTGCTGCGAACTTGTGCGAAATGTGTTATTCAAGTGCGAAATGCTTGAAACAAGGTGCTGCACTCTGCTGCCAGCCAGTGCACGCTCTGACGAGCAGATTTGAATTTTCTAGGTATTCGGCAATCTGCTGCGAACTCGTGCGAAATGTGTTATTCAAGTGCGAAATGCAGGAAACCAGGTTCAGCACTCTGATGCCAGCCAGTGCAGGCTCCGACGAGCAGATTCGAAGTTTCTAGATATTCCGCGATCTGCTGCAAACTTGTGCGAAATGATTCAGTCAATCGAGCCATGCTTGTAAGAAGGTGCAGTACTCTGCTGCCAGCTACCGCCCGCTCCGAAGAGGAGATTTTAAGTTTCTACATATTCAGCGATCAGCTAAGAACTCGTTCGAAATATGTATATAACATGCGAAATGCTTAAAAAAAAGGTGCAGCACTCAGCTGCCAGTTAGCTCACGCTCCGACGAGCAGACTTTAAGTTTCTAGATATTCCGCAATCTGCTGCGAACTTGTGCGAAACGTATTATTCAAGTGCGAAATACTAGAAACAAGGTTCAGCACTCTGCTGCCTGCCAGCCCACGCTCCGAAACGCAGATTAGAAGTTTCTGGATATTCCGCGATCAGCTGCCAACTCGTGCGAAATTAGTCATTCAAGTTCGAAATGCTTGAAGCAAGGTGCAGCACTCTGCTGCCTGCCAGCCCACGCTCCGAATAGCAGATTTGAAATTTCTGGATATTCCGCGATCTGATGCCAACTCGTGCGAAATGAGTTTTTTAAGTGCGAAATGCTTAAAGCAAGGTGTAGCACTCTGCTGCCAGCCAGCTCACGCACCGGCGAGCAGATTTATAGTTTCTAGATATTCCGAAATCTGCTGCGAAGCTGTGCACAATGAATTATTCAGTTGCGAAAATGGTTGTAACTAGGTGCAGCACTCTGCTGCCAGCCAGTGCACGCTCCGAAGAGCAGATTTGAAGTTTCTGGATATTCCGCGATCTGATGGTAACACGTGCGAAATAAGTTTTTAAGTGCAAAATGCTTAGAGCAAGGTGTAGCACTCTACTTCCAGCCAGCTTACGCACCGGCGAGCAGATTTGAAGTTTCTAGATATTCCGCGATCTGCTGCGAACTCGTGCAAAATGTGTTTTTCAAGTGCGAAATGCTTAAGGAAAGGTGCAGCAATCAGCTGCCTGCTACAGCACGCTCCGGCAAGCAGATTTGAAGTTTCTAAATATTCCGCAATCTGTTGCGAACTCGTGCGAAATGTGTTATTCAAGGGCAAAATGCTTGCGACAAGGTGCAGCACTCTGCTGCCAGCCAGGGCACGCTCCGAATAGCAGATTTGAAGTTCCTAATTATTCTGCGATCTTCTGCGAACTCGAGCGAAATGTGTTTTTCAAGTGCAAAATGCTTGAAACAAGGTGCAGCACGCTGCTGCCAGCCAGTGCACGCTCCGACGAGCAGATTTGAATTTTCTAGATATTCAGCAATCTTCTGCGAACTCTTGCGAAATGTGTTATTAGAGTGCGAAATGCATGAAACAAGGTGCAGCACTATCCTGCCAGCCACTGCATGCTCCTAAGAGAAAATTTTAAGTTTCAAGATTTTCCACGATCTGCTGGGAACTTGTGCGGAACGTGGTATTAACGTGCGAAATGCTTGAAAGAAGGTGCAGCACTCAGCTGCCAACTACCGCACGCTCCGAAAATCAGATTTGAAATTTCTGGATATTAAGCAATCAGCTGCGAACTCGCGCGAAATGTGTTATTCAAGTGGGAAACGCTTGCAACAAGGTGCAGCACTCTGCTGCCAGCCAGTGCAGGCTCCGACGAGCAGATTTAAAGTTTCTAGATATTCCACGATCTGCAGCGAACTCTTGCGAAATGTTTTATTAAAGTGCAAAATGCTTGAAAAAAGGTGCAGCACTCTACTACCAGCTCACTCACGCTCCGACGAGCAGATTTGAAGTTTCTAGATATTCCGCGATCTGCTGCGAACTTGTGCGAAATGTGTTATTCAAGTGCGAAATGCTTGAAACAAGGTGCTGCACTCTGCTGCCAGCCAGTGCACGCTCCGACGAGCAGATTTGAATTTTCTAGGTATTCGGCAATCTGCTGCGAACTCGTGCGAAATGTGTTATTCAAGTGCGAAATGCAGGAAACCAGGTTCAGCACTCTGATGCCAGCCAGTGCAGGCTCCGACGAGCAGATTTGAAGTTTCTAGATATTCCGCGATCTGCTGCAAACTTGTGCGAAATGATTCAGTCAATCGAGCCATGCTTGTAAGAAGGTGCAGTACTCTGCTGCCAGCTACCGCCCGCTCCGAAGAGGAGATTTTAAGTTTCTACATATTCAGCGATCAGCTAAGAACTCGTTCGAAATATGTATATAACATGCGAAATGCTTAAAAAAAAGGTGCAGCACTCAGCTGCCAGTTAGCTCACGCTCCGACGAGCAGACTTTAAGTTTCTAGATATTCCGCAATCTGCTGCGAACTTGTGCGAAACGTATTATTCAAGTGCGAAATACTAGAAACAAGGTTCAGCACTCTGCTGCCTGCCAGCCCACGCTCCGAAAAGCAGATTAGAAGTTTCTGGATATTCCGCGATCAGCTGCCAACTCGTGCGAAATTAGTCATTCAAGTTCGAAATGCTTGAAGCAAGGTGCAGCACTCTGCTGCCTGCCAGCCCAAGCTCCGAATAGCAGATTTGAAATTTCTGGATATTCCGCGATCTGATGCTAACTCGTGCGAAATGAGTTTTTTAAGTGCGAAATGCTTAAAGCAAGGTGTAGCACTCTGCTGCCAGCCAGCTCACGCACCGGCGAGCAGATTTATAGTTTCTAGATATTCCGAAATCTGCTGCGAAGCTGTGCACAATGAATTATTCAGTTGCGAAATGGTTGTAACTAGGTGCAGCACTCTGCTGCCAGCCAGTGCACGCTCCGAAGAGCAGATTTGAAGTTTCTGGATATTCCGCGATCTGATGGTAACACGTGCGAAATAAGTTTTTAAGTGCAAAATGCTTAGAGCAAGGTGTAGCACTCTACTTCCAGCCAGCTTACGCACCGGCGAGCAGATTTGAAGTTTCTAGATATTCCGCGATCTGCTGCGAACTCGTGCAAAATGTGTTTTTCAAGTGCGAAATGCTTAAGGAAAGGTGCAGCAATCAGCTGCCAGCTACAGCACGCTCCGGCAAGCAGATTTGAAGTTTCTAAATATTCCGCAATCTGTTGCGAACTCGTGCGAAATGTGTTATTCAAGGGCAAAATGCTTGCGACAAGGTGCAGCACTCTGCTGCCAGCCAGGGCACGCTCCGAATAGCAGATTTGAAGTTCCTAATTATTCTGCGATCTTCTGCGAACTCGAGCGAAATGTGTGTTTTTCAAGTGCAAAATGCTTGAAACAAGGTGCAGCACGCTGCTGCCAGCCAGTGCACGCTCCGACGAGCAGATTTGAATTTTCAAGATATTCAGCAATCTTCTGCGAACTCTTGCGAAATGTGTTATTAGAGTGCGAAATGCATGAAACAAGGTGCAGCACTATCCTGCCAGCCACTGCATGCTCCTAAGAGAAAATTTGAAGTTTCAAGATTTTCCACGATCTGCTGGGAACTTGTGCGGAACGTGGTATTAACGTGCGAAATGCTTGAAAGAAGGTGCAGCACTCAGCTGCCAACTACCGCACGCTCCGAAAATCAGATTTGAAATTTCTGGATATTAAGCAATCAGCTGCGAACTCGCGCGAAATGTGTTATTCAAGTGGGAAACGCTTGCAACAAGGTGCAGCACTCTGCTGCCAGCCAGTGCAGGCTCCGACGAGCAGATTTAAAGTTTCTAGATATTCCACGATCTGCAGCGAACTCTTGCGAAATGTTTTATTAAAGTGCAAAATGCTTGAAAAAAGGTGCAGCACTCTACTACCAGCCAGCTCACGCTCCGACGAGCAGATTTGAAGTTTCTAGATATTCCGCGATCTGCTGCGAACTTGTGCGAAATGTGTTATTCAAGTGCGAAATGCCTGCAACAAGGTGCAGCACTCTGCTGCCAGCTAGCCAACGCTCCGAAGAGCAGATTTGAAGTTTCTGGATATTCTGCGATCTGCTGCTAACTCGTGCGACATGTGTTTTTCAAGTGCGAAATGCTTGAAACAAGGTGCAGCACTCTGCTGCCAGCCAGTGCAGGCTCCGACGAGCAGATTTGAAGTTTCTAGATATTCCGCGATCTGCTGCAAACTTGTGCGAAATGATTCAGTCAATCGAGCCATGCTTGTAAGAAGGTGCAGTACTCTGCTGCCAGCTACCGCCCGCTCCGAAGAGGAGATTTTAAGTTTCTACATATTCAGCGATCAGCTAAGAACTCGTTCGAAATATGTATATAACATGCGAAATGCTTAAAAAAAAGGTGCAGCACTCAGCTGCCAGTTAGCTCACGCTCCGACGAGCAGACTTTAAGTTTCTAGATATTCCGCAATCTGCTGCGAACTTGTGCGAAACGCATTATTCAAGTGCGAAATACTAGAAACAAGGTTCAGCACTCTGCTGCCTGCCAGCCCACGCTCCGAAAAAGCAGATTAGAAGTTTCTGGATATTCCGCGATCAGCTGCCAACTCGTGCGAAATTAGTCATTCAAGTTCGAAATGCTTGAAGCAAGGTGCAGCACTCTGCTGCCTGCCAGCCCAAGCTCCGAATAGCAGATTTGAAATTTCTGGATATTCCGCGATCTGATGCTAACTCGTGCGAAATGAGTTTTTTAAGTGCGAAATGCTTAAAGCAAGGTGTAGCACTCTGCTGCCAGCCAGCTCACGCACCGGCGAGCAGATTTATAGTTTCTAGATATTCCGAAATCTGCTGCGAAGCTGTGCACAATGAATTATTCAGTTGCGAAATGGTTGTAACTAGGTGCAGCACTCTGCTGCCAGCCAGTGCACGCTCCGAAGAGCAGATTTGAAGTTTCTGGATATTCCGCGATCTGATGGTAACACGTGCGAAATAAGTTTTTTAAGTGCAAAATGCTTAGAGCAAGGTGTAGCACTCTACTTCCAGCCAGCTTACGCACCGGCGAGCAGATTTGAAGTTTCTAGATATTCCGCGATCTGCTGCGAACTCGTGCAAAATGTGTTTTTCAAGTGCGAAATGCTTAAGGAAAGGTGCAGCAATCAGCTGCCAGCTACAGCACGCTCCGGCAAGCAGATTTGAAGTTTCTAAATATTCCGCAATCTGTTGCGAACTCGTGCGAAATGTGTTATTCAAGGGCAAAATGCTTGCGACAAGGTGCAGCACTCTGCTGCCAGCCAGGGCACGCTCCGAATAGCAGATTTGAAGTTCCTAATTATTCTGCGATCTTCTGCGAACTCGAGCGAAATGTGTTTTTCAAGTGCAAAATGCTTGAAACAAGGTGCAGCACGCTGCTGCCAGCCAGTGCACGCTCCGACGAGCAGATTTGAATTTTCAAGATATTCAGCAATCTTCTGCGAACTCTTGCGAAATGTGTTATTAGAGTGCGAAATGCATGAAACAAGGTGCAGCACTATCCTGCCAGCCACTGCATGCTCCTAAGAGAAAATTTGAAGTTTCAAGATTTTCCACGATCTGCTGGGAACTTGTGCGGAACGTGGTATTAACGTGCGAAATGCTTGAAAGAAGGTGCAGCACTCAGCTGCCAACTACCGCACGCTCCGAAAATCAGATTTGAAATTTCTGGATATTAAGCAATCAGCTGCGAACTCGCGCGAAAAATGTGTTATTCAAGTGGGAAACGCTTGCAACAAGGTGCAGCACTCTGCTGCCAGCCAGTGCAGGCTCCGACGAGCAGATTTAAAGTTTCTAGATATTCCACGATCTGCAGCGAACTCTTGCGAAATGTTTTATTAAAGTGCAAAATGCTTGAAAAAAGGTGCAGCACTCTACTACCAGCCAGCTCACGCTCCGACGAGCAGATTTGAAGTTTCTAGATATTCCGCGATCTGCTGCGAACTTGTGCGAAATGTGTTATTCAAGTGCGAAATGCCTGCAACAAGGTGCAGCACTCTGCTGCCAGCTAGCCAACGCTCCGAAGAGCAGATTTGAAGTTTCTGGATATTCTGCGATCTGCTGCTAACTCGTGCGACATGTGTTTTTCAAGTGCGAAATGCTTGAAACAAGGTGCAGCACTCTGCTGCCAGCCAGTGCACGCTCCGCATAGCAGATTTGAAGTTTCTAATTATTCTGCGATCTTCTGGGAACTTGTGCGAAACGTGGTATTAACGTGCGAAATGCTTAAACGAAGGTGCAGCACTCAGGTGCCAGCTACCGTACGCTCCGAAAATCAGATTTTAAGTTTCAGGATATTAAGCAATCAGCTTCGAACTCGTGCGAAATGTGTTATTCAAGTGGGAAACGCTTGCAATAAGGTCCAGCACTCTGCTGCTTCTAGCCCACACTCCGATGAGCAGATTTGAAGTTTCAGGATATTCTGCGATCTGCTGCAAACTCTTGCGAAAAGTGTTTTTTAAGTGCGAAATGCTTGAAACAAGGTGTAGCACTCTGCTGCCAGCCAGTGCACGCTCCAACGAGCAGATTTAAAGTTTTTAGATATTCCGCGATCTGCGGCGAACTCGTGCGAAATGTGTTATTCAAGTGCGAAATGCAGGAAACCAGGTTCAGCACTCTGATGCCAGGTACTGCTAGCTCCGAAAAGCATATTTGAAGTTTCTGGATACTCCGCGATCTGCTGCAAACTTGTGCGAAATGATTTAGTCAATCGAGCCATGCTTGTAACAAGGTGCAGTACTCTGCTGCCAGCTACCGCACGCTCCGAAGAGGAAATTTTAAGTTTCTACATATTCAGCGATCAGCTAAGAACTCGTTCGAAATATGTATATAACGTGCGAAATGCTTGAAACAAGGTGCAGCACTCAGCTGCCAGTTAGCTCACGCTCCGACGAGCAGACTTTAAGTTTCTAGATATTCCGCAATTTGCTGCGAACTTGTGCGAAACGTATTATTCAAGTGCGAAATACTAGAAATAAGGTGCAGCACTCTGCTGCCTGCCAGCCCACGCTCCGAAAAGCTGATTAGAAGTTTCTGGATATTCCTCGATCAGCTGCGAACTCGTGCGAAATGAGTCATTCAAGTTCGAAATGCTTGAAGCAAGGTGCAGCACTATGCTGCCAGCTACCGCAGCTCCTAATAGCAGATTTAAAATTTCTGGATATTCCGCGATCTGATGCTAACTCGTGCGAGATGAGTTTTTTAAGTGCGAAATGCTTAAAGCAAGGTGTAGCACTCTGCTGCCAGCCAGCTCACGCAGCGGCGAGCAGATTTAAAGTTTCTAGATATTCCGAAATCTGCTGCGAAGCTGTGCACAATGAATTATTCAATTGCGAAATGGTTGTAACTAGGTGCAGCACTCTGCTGCCAGCCAGTGCACGCTCCGAAGAGCAGATTTGAAGTTTCTGGATATTCCGCGATCTGATGGTAACACGTGCGAAATAAGTTTTTAAGTGCAAAATGCTTAGAGCAAGGTGTAGCACTCTACTTCCAGCCAGCTTACGCACCAGCGAGCAGATTTGAAGTTTCTAGATATTCCGCGATCTGCTGCGAACTCGTGCAAAATGTGTTTTTCAAGTGTGAAATGCTTAAGGAAAGGTGCAGCAATCAGCTGCCAGCTACCGCACGCTCCGGCAAGCAGATTTGAAGTTTCTAAATATTCCGCAATCTGTTGCGAACTCGTGCGAAATGTGTTATTCAAGGGCGAAATGCTTGCGACAAGGTGCAACACTCTGTTGCCAGCCAGGGCACGCTCCGAATAGCAGATTTGAAGTTTCAGGATATTCTGCGATCTGCTGCAAACTCTTGCGAAAAGTGTTTTTCAAGTGCGAAATGCTTAAAACAAGGTGCAGCACTCTGCTGCTGCCAGTGCACGCTCCAACGAGCAGATTTAAAGTTTCTAGATATTCCGCGATCAGCAGCGAAGTCGTGCGAAATGTTTTATTAAAGTGCAAAATGCTTGATAAAAGGTGCAGCACTCTGCTACCAGCCAGCTCACGCTCCGACGAGCAGATTTGAAGTTTCTAGTTATTCTGCGATCTGCTGCGAACTCGTGCGAAATGTGTTATTCAAGGGCGAAATGCTTGAAACAAGGTGCTGCACTCTGCTGCCAGCCAGTGTACACTCCGACGAGCAGATTTGAATTTTCTGGATATTCAGCAATCTGCTGCGAACTCGTGCGAAATGTGTTATTAGAGTGCGAAATGCACGAAACAAGGTGCAGCACTCTGCTACCAGCCAGCTCACGCTCCGACGAGCAGATTTAAAGTTTCTAGTTATTCTGCGATCTGCTGCGAACTCGTTCGAAATGTGTTATTCAAGGGCGAAATGCTTGAAACAAGGTGCTGCACTCTGCTGCCAGCCAGTGCACGCTCCGACGAGCAGATTTGAATTTTCTAGGTATTCGGCAATCTGCTGCGAACTCGTGCAAAATGTGTTATTCAAGTGCGAAATGCAGGAAACCAGGTTCAGCACTCTGATGCCAGGTACTGCTAGCTCCGAAAAGCATATTTCAAGTTTCTGGATACTCCGCGATCTGCTGCAAACTTGTGCGAAATGATTTAGTCAATCGAGCCATGCTTGTAACAAGGTGCAGTACTCTGCTGCCAGCTACCGCACGCTCCGAAGAGGAAATTTTAAGTTTCTACATATTCAGCGATCAGCTAAGAACTCGTTCGAAATATGTATATAACGTGCGAAATGCTTTAAACATGGTGCAGCACTCTGCTGCCAGTTAGCTCACGCTCCGACATGCAGATTTGAAGTTTCTAGATATTCCGCAATCTGCTGCGAACTTGTGCGAAACGTATTATTCAAGTGCGAAATACTAGAAACAAGGTGCAGCACTCTGCTGCCTGCCAGCCCACGCTCCGAAAAGCTGATTAGAAGTTTCTGGATATTCCTCGATCAGCTGCGAACTCGTGCGAAATGAGTCATTCAAGTTCGAAATGCTTGAAGGAAGGTGCAGCACTATGCTGCCAGCTACCGCAGCTCCTAATAGCAGATTTAAAATTTCTGGATATTCCGCGATCTAACTAGGTGCAGCACTCTGCTGCCAGCCAGTGCACGCTCCGAAGAGCAGATTTGAAGTTTCTGGATATTCCGCGATCTGGTGGTAACACGTGCGAAATAACTCTTGCGAAATGTGTTTTTAAGTGCAAAATGCTTAGAGCAAGGTGTAGCACTCTACTTCCAGCCAGCTTACGCACCAGCGAGCAGATTTGAAGTTTCTAGATATTCCACGATCTGCTGGGAACTTGTGCGGAACGTGGTATTAACGTGCGAAATGCTTGAATCAAGGTGCAGCACTCAGCTGCCAACTACCGCACGCTCCGAAAATCAGATTTGAAATTTCTGGATATTAAGCAGTCCGCTGCGAACTCGCGCGAAATGTGTTATTCAAGTGGGAAACGCTTGCAACAAGGTGCAGCACTCTTCTGCCAGCCAGTGCAGGCTCCGACGAGCAGATTTAAAGTTTCTAGATATTCCACGATCTGCAGCGAACTCTTGCGAAATGTTTTATTAGAGTGCAAAATGCTTGAAAAAAGGTGCAGCACTCTGCTGCCAGCTACCCCATGCTCCGAAAAGCAGATTTGAAGTTTCTAGATATTCCGCGATCTGCTGCGAACTTGTGCGAAATGTGTTATTCAAGTGCGAAAAGCCTGCAACAAGGTGCAGCACTCTGCTGCCAGCTAGCCCACGCTCCGAAGAGCAGATTTGAAGTTTCTGGATATTCTGCGATCTGCTGCTAACTCGTGCGACATGAGTTTTTCAAGTGCGAAATGCTTGAAACAAGGTGCAGCACTCTGCTGCCAGCCAGTGCACGCTCCGAATAGCAGATTTGAAGTTTCTAATTATTCTGCGATCTTTTGAGAACGTGTGCGAAACGTGGTATTAACGTGCGAAATGCTTGAACGAAGGTGCAGCACTCAGGTGCCAGCTACCGTACGCTCCGAAAATCAGATTTTAAGTTTCAGGATATTAAGCAATCAGCTTCGAACTCGTGCGAAATGTGTTATTCAAGTGGGAAACGCTTGCAATAAGGTCCAGCGCTCTGCTGCCAGCTAGCCCACACTCCGATGAGCAGATTTGAAGTTTCAGGATATTCTGCGATCTGCTGCAAACTCTTGCGAAAAGTGTTTTTTAAGTGCGAAATGCTTGAAACAAGGTGTAGCACTCTGCTGCCAGCCAGTGCACGCTCCAACGAGCAGATTTAAAGTTTCTAGATATTCCGCGATCTGCTGCGAACTCGTGCGAAATGTTTTATTAAAGTGCAAAATGCTTGAAAGAAAGTGCAGCACTCTGCTAACAGCCAGTGCACGCTCCGACGAGCAGATTTGAAGTTTCTAGTTATTCTACGATCTGCTGCGAACTCGTGCGAAATGTGTTATTCACGTGCAAAATGCTAAAAACAAGGTGCAGCACTCTGCTGCCAGCCAGGGCACGCTCCGAATAGCAGATTTGAAGTTTCTAATTATTCTGCGATCTTCTGCGAACTCGAGCAAATCGTGTTTTTCAAGTGCGAAATGCTTGAAACAAGGTGCTGCACTCTGCTGCCAGCCAGTGCGTGCTCCGACGAGCAGATTTGAATTTTCTGGATATTCAGCAATCTGCTGCGAACTCGTGCGAAATGTGTCATTAGAGTGCGAAATGCACTAAACAAGGTGCAGCACTATGCTGCCAGCCACTGCATGCTCCGAAGAGCAGATTTGAAGTTTCTATTAATTTCACGATCTGCTGCGAACTCGAGCGAAACGTGTTATTCGAAGGGGGGAATGCTTGAAACAAGGTGCTGCACTCTGCTGCCAGCCAGCTCACGCTCCGACGAGCAGATTAGAATTTTCTAGGTATTCGGCAATCCGCTGCGAACTCGTGCGAAATGTGTTATTAGAGTGTGAAATGCACGAAACAAGGTGCAGCACTCTGCTGCCAGCCAGCTCACGCTCCGACGAGCAGATTAGAATTTTCTAGGTATTCGGCAATCTGCTGCAAACTCGTGCTAAATGTGATATTAGAGTGCGAAATGCACGAAACAAGGTGCAGCACTATGCTGCCAGCCAGAGCATGCTCCGAAGAGGAGATTTGAAGTTTCTAGTTATTGTGCGATCTGCTGCGAACTTGTGCGAAATGTGTTATTCAAGAGCGAAATGCTTAAAACAAGGTACTGCACGCTGCTGCCAGCCAGTGCACCCTTCGACGAGCAGATTTGAATTTTCTAGATATTCAGCAATCAGCTGCGAACTCTTGCGAAATGTGTTATTAGAGTGCGAAATGCACGAACAAGGTGCAGCACTATCCTGCCAGCCACTGCATGCTCCTAAGAGAAGATTTGAAGTTTCTTGATATTCCGCGATCTGCTGCGAACTTGTTCGAAATGTGTTAGTCACGTGCGAAATGCTTGAAACAAGGTGCAGGTCTCAGCTGCCAGCCAGCTCACGCACCGGCTAACAGATTTGAAGTTTCTAGATATTCCACGATCTGCTGGGAACTTGTGCGGAACGTGGTATTAACGTGCGAAATGCTTGAATCAAGGTGCAGCACTCAGCTGCCAACTACCGCACGCTCCGAAAATCAGATTTGAAATTTCTGGATATTAAGCAGTCAGCTGCGAACTCGCGCGAAATGTGTTATTCAAGTGGGAAACGCTTGCAACAAGGTGCAGCACTCTTCTGCCAGCCAGTGCAGGCTCCGACGAGCAGATTTAAAGTTTCTAGATATTCCACGATCTGCAGCGAACTCTTGCGAAATGTTTTATTAAAGTGCAAAATGCTTGAAAAAAGGTGCAGCACTCTGCTACCAGCTAGCCCACGCTCCGAAGAGCAGATTTGAAGTTTCTTGATATTCCGCGATCTGCTGCGAACTAGTGCGAAATGTGTTATTCACGTGCGAAATGCTTGAAACAAGGTGCAGCACTCAGCTGCCAGCCAGCTCACGCACCGGCTATCAGATTTGAAGTTTCTAGATATTTCACGATATGCTGGGAACTTGTGCGAAACGTGGTATTAACGTGCGAAATGCTTGAGAGAAGGTGCAGCACTCAGCTGCCAGCTACCGCATGCTCCGAAAATGAGATTTTAAGTTTCTGGATATTAAGCAATCAGCTGCGAACTCGTGCGAAATGTGTTATTTGAGTGGGAAACGCTTGCAATAAGGTGCAGCACTCTGCTGCCAGCCAGTGCAGGCTCCGACGATTAGATTTAAAGTTTCTAGATATTCCCCGATCTGCTGCAAACTTGTGCGAAATGAGTTATTCAAGTGCGAAATGCCTGCAACAAGGTGCAGCACTCTGCTGCCAGCTACCCCATGCTCCGAAAAGCAGATTTGAAGTTTCTTGATACTCCGCAATCTGCTGCGAACTTGTGCGAAATGAGTTAGTCAATCGAGCCATGCTAGTAACCAGGTGCAGTACTCTGCTGCCAGCTAGCACACGCTCCGAAGAGCAGATTTTAGGTTTCTAGATATTCCGCGATCTGCTAAGAACTCGTGCGAAATGTGTTATTCAAGGGCGAAATGCTTGCGACAAGGTGCAGCACTCTGCTGCCAGCCAGGGCACGCTCCGAATAGCAGATTTGAAGTTTCTATTTATTTCACGATCTGCTGCAAACTCAACCGAAACGTGTTTTCAAATGCGAACTGCTTGAAACAAGGTGCAGCACCCTGCTGCCAGCCAGTGCACGCTTCGACGAGCAGATTTGAATTTTCTGGATATTCAGCAATCTGGTGTGAACTCGTGCGAAATGTGTTATTAGAGTGCGAAATGCACGAAACAAGGTGCAGCACTATGCTGCCAGCCAGAGCATGCTCCGAAGAGCAGATTTGAAGTTTTTAGATATTTCACGATCTGCTGGGAATTTGTGCGAAACGTGGTATTAACGTGCGAAATGCTTGAAAGAAGGTGCAGCACTCAGCTGCCAGCTACCGCACGCTCCGAAAATCAGATTTTAAGTTTCTGGATATTCCACGATCTGCTGGGAACTTGTGCGAAACGTGGTATTAACGTGCGAAATGCTTGAAAGAAGGTGCAGCACTCAGCTGCCTACTACCGCACGATCCGAAAATCAGATTTGAAATTTCTGGATATTAAGCAATCAGCTGCGAACTTGCACGAAATGTGTTATTCAAGTGGGAAACGCTTGCAACAAGGTGCAGCACTCTGCTGCCAGCCAGTGAAGGCTCCGACGAGCAGATTTAAAGTTTCTAGATATTCCACGATCTGCAGCGAACTCTTGCGAAATGTGTTATTCAAGTGCGAAATGCTTGAAACTAGGTGCATCACTCTGCTGCCAGCTAACCCACGCTCCGAAAAGTAGATTTGAAGTTTCTAGATACTCCGCGATCTGCTGCGAACTTGTGCGAAATGAGTTAGTCAATCGAGCCATGCTTGTAACAAGGTGCAGTACTCTGCTGCCAGCTACAGCACGCTCCGAAGAAGAGATTTTAAGTTTCTACATATTCAGCGATCAGCTACAAACTCGTTCGAAATATGTATATAACGTGCGAAATGCTTGAAACAAGGTGCAGCACTCAGCTGCCAATTAGCCCACGCTCCGACGAGCAGACTTTAAGTTTCTAGATATTCCGCAATCTGCTGCGAACTTGTGCGAAACGTATTATTCAAGTGCGAAATGCTAAAAACAAGGTGCAGCACTCTGCTGCCTGCCAGCCCACGCTCCGAAAAGCAGATTAGAAGTTTCTGGATATTCCGCGATCAGCTGCGAACTCGTGCGAAATGAGTCATTCAAGTTCGAAATGCTTGAAGCAAGGTGCAGCAATCAGCTGCCAGCTACCGCAGCTCCTAATAGCAGATTTTAAATTTCAGGATATTCCGCGATCTGATGCTAATTCGTGCGAAATGAGTTTTTTAAGTGCGAAATGCTTAAAGCAAGGTATAGCACTCTGCTGCCAGCCAGCTCACACACCGGCGAGCATATTTAAAGTTTCTAGATATTCCGAAATCTGCTGCGAAGCTGTGCACAATGAATTATTCAATTACGAAATGGTTGTAACTAGGTGCAGCACTCTGCTGCCAGCCAGTGCACGCTCCGAAGACCAGATTTGAAGTTTTTAGATATTTCACGATCTGCTGGGAACTTGTGCGAAACGTGGTATTAACGTGCGAAATGCTTGAAAGAAGGTGCAGCACTCAGCTGCCAGCTACCGCACGCTCCGAAAATCAGATTTAGGTTTCTGGATATTAGGCAATCAGCTTCGAACTCGTGCGAAATGTGTTATTAAGTAGGAAACGCTTGCAATAAGGTCCAGGACTCTGCCGCCAGCTAGCCCACGCTCCGAAAAGCAGATTTGAAGTTTCAGGATATTCTGCGATCTGCTGCAAACTCTTGCGAAAAGTGTTTTTCAAGTGCGAAACGCCTTAAACAAGGTGCAGCACTCTGCTGCTGCCAGTGCACGCTCCAACGAGCAGATTTAACGTTTCTAGGTATTCCGCGATCAACAGCAAAGTCGTGTGAAATGTTTTATCAAGTGAAAAATGCTTGACAAAAGGTGCAGCACTCTGCTACCAGCCAGCTCACGCTCCGACGAGCAGATTTGAAGTTTCTAGTTATTCTGCGATCTGCTGCGAACTCGTGCGAAATGTGTTATTCAAGGGCGAAATGCTTGAAACAAGGTGCTGCACTCGGCTGCCAGCCAGTGCACGCTCCGACGAGCAGATTAGAATTTTCTAGGTATTCGGCAATCTGCTGCGAACTCGTGCGAAATGTGTTATTCAAGTGCGAAATGCATGAAACCAGGTTCAGCACTCTGATGCCAGGTACTGCTAGCTCCGAAGAGCAGATTTGAAGTTTCTGGATATACCGCGATCTGCTGCAAACTCGTGCGAAATGTGTTATTCAAGTGCGAAATGCTTGAAACTAGGTGCAGCACTCTGCTGCCAGCTAACCCACGCTCCGAAAAGTAGATTTGAAGTTTCTGGATACTCCGCGATCTGCTGCGAACTTGTGCGAAATGAGTTAGTCAATCGAGCCATGCTTGTAACAAGGTGCAGTACTCTGCTGCCAGCTACCGCACGCTCCGAAGAGCAGATTTTAAGTTTCTACATATTCAGCGATCAGCTACAAACTCGTTCGAAATATGTATATAACGTGCGAAATGCTTGAAACAAGGTGCAGCACTCAGCTGCCAGTTAGCTCACGCTCCGACGAGCAGACTTTAAGTTTCTAGATATTCCGCAATCCGCTGCGAACTTGTGCGAAACGTATTATTCAAGTGCGAAATGCTAGAAACAAGGTGCAGCACTCTGCTGCCTGCCAGCCCATTCTCCGAAAAGCAGATTAGAAGTTCCTGGATATTCCGCGATCAGCTGCGAACTCGTGCGAAATGAGTCATTCAAGTTCGAAATGCTTGAAGCAAGGTGCAGCACTCAGCTGCCAGCTACTGCAGCTCCTAATAGCAGATTTTAAATTTCTGGATATTCCGCGATCTGATGCTAATTCGTGCGAAATGAGTTTTTTAAGTGCGAAATGCTTACAGCAAGGTGTAGCACTCTGCTGCCAGCCAGCTCACGCACATGCGAGCAGATTTAAAGTTTCTAGATATTCCGAAATCTGCTGCGAAGCTGTGCACAATGAATTATTCAATTGCGAAATGGTTGTAACTAGGTGCAGCTCTCTGCTGCCAGCCAGTGCACGCTCCGAAGAACAGATTTAAAGTTTCTGGATATTCCGCGATCTGATGGTAACACGTGCGAAATAAGTTTTTAAGTGCAAAATGCTTAGAGCAAGGTGTAGCACTCTGCTTCCAGCCAGCTCACGCACCGGCGAGCAGATTTAAAGTTTCTAGATATTCCGCAATCTGCTGCGAACTCGTGCAAAATGTGTTTTTCCAATGCGAAATGCTCAAGGGAAGGTGCAGCACTCTGCGGCCAGCCAGGGCAAGCTCCGAATAGCAGATTTGAAGTTTCTAAATATTCCGCAATCTGTTGCGAACTCGTGCGAAATGTGTTATTCAAGGGCGAAATGCTTGCGACAAGGTGCAGCACTTTGCTGCCAGCCAGGGCACGCTCCGAATAGCAGATTTGAAGTTTCTAATTAATCTGCGATCTTCTGCTAACTCGAGCGAAATGTGTCTTTCAAGTGCGAAATGCTTGAAACAAGGTGCAGCACCCTGCTGCCAGCCAGTGCACCCTTCGACGAGCAGATTTGAATTTTCTAGATACTTAGCATTCTGCTGCGAACTCGTGCGAAATGTGTTATTAGAGTGCGAAATGCACGAAACAAGGTGCAGCACTATCCTGCCAGCCACTGCATGCTCCGAAGAGAAGATTTGAAGTTTCTTGATATTCCGCGATCTGCTGCGAACTTGTGCGAAATGTGTTATTCACGTGCGAAATGCTTGAAACAAGGTGCAGCTCTCAGCTGCCAGCCAGCTCACGCACCGGCTAACAGATTTGAAGTTTCTAGATATTCCACGATCTGCTGGGAACTTGTGCGAAACGTGGTATTAACGTGCGAAATGCTTGAAAGAAGGTGCAGCACTCAGCTGCCTACTACCGCACGATCCGAAAATCAGATTTGAAATTTCTGGATATTAAGCAATCAGCTGTGAACTTGCACGAAATGTGTTATTCAAGTGGGAAACGCTTGCAACAAGGTGCAGCACTCTGCTGCCAGCTAACCCACGCTCCGAAAAGTAGATTTGAAGTTTCTATAAACTCCGCGATCTGCTGCGAACTTGTGCGAAATGAGTTAGTCAATCGAGCCATGCTTGTAACAAGGTGCAGTACTCTGCTGCCAGCTAACCCACGCTCCGAAAAGTAGATTTGAAGTTTCTATAAACTCCGCGATCTGCTGCGAACTTGTGCGAAATGAGTTAGTCAATCGAGCCATGCTTGTAACAAGGTGCAGTACTCTGCTGCCAGCTACAGCACGCTCCGAAGAGGAGATTTTAAGTTTCTACATATTCAGCGATCAGCTACAAACTCGTTCGAAATATGTATATAACGTGCGAAATGCTTGAAATAAGGTGCAGCACTCAGCTGCCAATTAGCCCACGCTCCGACGAGCAGACTTTAAGTTTCTAGATATTCCGCAATCTGCTGCGAACTTGTGCGAAACGTATTATTCAAGTGCGAAATGCTAAAAACAAGGTGCAGCACTCTGCTGCCTGCCAGCCCACGCTCCGAAAAGCAGATTACAAGTTTCTGGATATTCCGCGATCAGCTGCGAACTCGTGCGAAATGAGTCATTCAAGTTCGAAATGCTTGAAGCAAGGTGCAGCAATCAGCTGCCAGCTACCGGAGCTCCTAATAGCTGATTTTAAATTTCTGGATATTCCGCGATCTGATGCTAATTCGTGCGAAATGAGTTTTTTAAGTGCGAAATGCTTAAAGCAAGGTATAGCACTCTGCTGCCAGCCAGCTCACACACCGGCGAGCATATTTAAAGTTTCTAGATATTCCGAAATCTGCTGCGAAGCTGTGCACAATGAATTATTCAATTACGAAATGGTTGTAACTAGGTGCAGCACTCTGTGTGCCAGCCAGTGCACGCTCCGAAGACCAGATTTGATGTTTCTAGATATTTCACGATATGCTGGGAACTTGTGCGAAACGTGGTATTAACGTGCGAAATGCTTGAAAGAAGGTGCAGCACTCAGCTGCCTACTACCGCACGATCCGAAAATCAGATTTGAAATTTCTGGATATTAAGCAATCAGCTGCGAACTTGCACGAAATGTGTTATTCAAGTGGGAAACGCTTGCAACAAGGTGCAGCACTCTGCTGCCAGCCAGTGAAGGCTCCGACGAGCAGATTTAAAGTTTCTAGATATTCCACGATCTGCAGCGAACTCTTGCGAAATGTGTTATTCGAGTGCGAAATGCTTGAAACTAGGTGCATCACTCTGCTGCCAGCTAACCCACGCTCCGAAAAGTAGATTTGAAGTTTCTAGATATTCCGCGATCTGCTGCGAACTCGTGCAAAATGTGTTTTTCCAATGCGAAATGCTTAAGGGAAGGTGCAGCAATCAGCTGCCGGCTACCGCACGCTCCGGCAAGCAGATTTGAAGTTTCTAAATATTCCGCAATCTGTTGCGAACTCGTGCGAAATGTGCTATTCAAGGGCGAAATGCTTGCGACAAGGTGCAGCACTCTGCTGCCAGCCAGGGCACGCTCCGAATAGCAGATTCGAAGTTTCTAATTATTCTGCGATCTTCTGCGAACTCGAGCGAAATGTGTCTTTCAAGTGCGAAATGCTTGAAACAAGGTGCAGCACACTGCTGCCAGCCAGTGCACCCTTTGACGAGCAGATTTGAATTTTCTAGATACTCAGCATTCTGCTGCGAACTCGTGCGAAATGTGTTATTAGAGTGCGAAATGCACGAAACAAGGTGCAGCACTATCCTGCCAGCCACTGCATGCTCCGAAGAGCAGATTTGAAGTTTCTTGATATTCCGCGATCTGCTGCGAACTTGTGCGAAATGTGTTATTCACGTGCGAAATGCTTGAAACAAGGTGCAGCGCTCAGCTGCCAGCCAGCTCACGCACCGGCTAACAGATTTGAAGTTTCTAGATATTCCACGATCTGCTGGGAACTTGTGCGAAACGTGGTATTAACGTGCGAAACGCTAGCAATAAGGTGCAGCACTCTGCTGCCAACTACCGCACGATCCGAAAATCAGATTTGAAATTTCTGGATATTAAGCAATCAGCTGCGAACTTGGGCGAAATGTGTTATTCAAGTGGGAAACGCTTGCAACAAGGTGCAGCACTCTGCTGCCAGCCAGTGCAGGCTCCGACGAGCAGATTTAAAGTTTCTAGATATTCCACGATCTACAGCGAACTCTTGCGAAATGTGTTATTCAAGTGCGAAATGCTTGAAACTAGGTGCATCACTCTGCTGCCAGCTAACCCACGCTCCGAAAAGTAGATTTGAAGTTTCTGGATACTCCGCGATCTGCTGCGAACTTGTGCGAAATGAGTTAGTCAATCGAGCCATGCTTGTAACAAGGTGTAGTACTCTGCTGCCAGCTACAGCACGCTCCGAAGAGGAGATTTTAAGTTTCTACATATTCAGCGATCAGCTACAAACTCGTTCGAAATATGTATATAACGTGCGAAATGCTTGAAACAAGGTGCAGCACTCAGCTGCCAATTAGCCCACGCTCCGACGAGCAGACTTTAAGTTTCTAGATATTCCGCAATCTGCTGCGAACTTGTGCGAAACGTATTATTCAAGTGCGAAATGCTAAAAACAAGGTGCAGCACTCTGCTGCTGCCTGCCAGCCCACGCTCCGAAAAGCAGATTAGAAGTTTCTGGATATTCTGCGATCAGCTGCGAACTCGTGCGAAATGAGTCATTCAAGTTCGAAATGCTTGACGCTAGGTGCAGCACTCAGCTGCCAGCTACCGCAGCTCCTAATAGCAGATTTTAAATTTCTGGATATTCCGCGATCTGATGCTAACTCGTGCGAAATGAGTTTTTTAAGTGCGAAATGCTTAAAGCAAGGTGTAGCACTCTGCTGCCAGCCAGCTCACACACCGGTGAGCATATTTAAAGTTTCTAGATATTCCGAAATCTACTGCGAAGCTGTGCACAATGAATTATTCAATTACGAAATGGTTGTAACTAGGTGCAGCACTCTGCTGCCAGTCAGTGCACGCTCCGAAGACCAGATTTGAAGTTTCTAGATATTTCACTATATGCTGGAAACTTGTGCGAAACGTGGTATTAACGTGCGAGATGCTTGAAAGAAGGTGCAGCACTGAGCTGCCAGCTCCCACACGCTCCGAAAATCAGATTTTAAGTTTCTGGATATTAAGCGATCAGCTTCGAACTCGTGCGAAATGTGTTATTCAAGTGGGAAACGCTTGCAATAAGGTGCAGCACTCTGCTCCCAGCCAGTGCAGGCTCCGACGAGCAGATTTAAAGTTTCTAGATATTCCGCAATCTGCAGCGAACTCTTGCGAAATGTTTTATAAAAGTGCAAAATGCTTGAAAAAAGGTGCAGCACTCTGCTTTCAGCCAGCTCACGCTCCGACGAGCAGATTAGAAGTTTCTGAATATTCTGCGATCTGCTGCGAACTCTTGCGACATGTGTTTTTCAAGTGCGAAATGCTTGAAACAAGGTGCAGCACTCTGCTGCCAGCTAGCCCACGCTCCGAAGAGCAGATTTGAAGTTTCTGGATATTCTGCGATCTGCTGCGAACTCGTGCGACATGTGTTTTTCAAGTGCGAAATGCTTGAAACAAGGTGCAGCTTTCTGCTGCCAGCCAGTGCACGCTCCGACGAGCAGATTTGAAGTTTCTGGAAATTCTGCGATTTGCTTACAACTCGTGCGAAAGGTCCTATTCAAGTGAGGAATGCATGCAACAAGGGGCAGTACTCTGCTGCCAGCCAGTGCACGTTCTGAAGAGCAGATTTGAAGTTTCTAGATATTCCGCGATCAGCTGCAAACTCGTGCAAAATGTGTTATTGAAGGGCGAAATGCTTTAAACAAGGTGCTGCACTCTGCTGCCAGCCAGTGCATGCTCCGACGAGCAGATTTGAATTTTCTTGGATATTCAGCAATCCGCTGCGAACTCATGCGAAATGTGTTATTAGAGTGCGAAATGCACGAAACAAGGTGCAGCACTCTGCTGCCAGCCAGCTCACGCTCCGACGAGCAGATTAGAATTTTCTAGGTATTCGGCAATTACCTGCGAACTCGTTCGAAATGTGTTATTTAAGTGCGAAATGTAGGAAACCAGGTTCAGCACTCTGATGCCAGGTACTGCTAGCTCCGAAAAGCATATTTGAAGTTTCTGGATATTCCGCGATCTGCTGCGAACTCGTGCGAAATGTGTTATTCAAGTGCGAAATGCTTGAAACTAGGTGCAGCACTGTGCTGCCACTACCCCACGCTCCGAAAAGCAGATTTGAAGTTTTTGGATACTCCGCGATGTACTGCGAACTTGTGCAAAGTGAGTTAGTCAATCGAGCCATGCTTGTAACAAGGTGCAGTACTCTGCTGCCAGCTACCGCACGCTCCGAAGAGCAGATTCTAAGTTTCTACATATTCAGCGATCAGCTACAAACTCGTTCGAAATATGTATATAACGTGCGAAATGCTTGAAACAAGGTGCAGCACTCAGCTGCCAGTTAGCTCACGCTCCGACAAGCAGACTTTAAGTTTCTAGATATTCCGCAATCTGCTGCGAACTTGTGCAAAACGTATTATTCAAGTGCGAAATGCTAGATACAAGGTGCAGCACTCTGCTGCCTGCCAGCCCATTCTCCGAAAAGCAGATTAGAAGTTTCTGGATATTCCGCAATCAGCTGCGAACTCGTGCGAAAGGAGTCATTCAAGTTCGAAATGCTTGAAACAAGGTGCAGCACTCAGCTGCCAGCTACTGCAGCTCCTAATAGCAGATTTTAAATTTCTGGATATTCTGCGATCTGCTGCGAACTCGTGCGAAATGTGTTATTCAAGTGGGAAACGCTTGCAACAAGGTGCAGCACTCTGCTGCCAGCATGTGCAGGCTCCGACGAGCAGATTTAAAGTTTCTAGATATTCCACGATCGGCAGCGAACTCTTGCGAAACGTGTTATTCAAGTGCGAAATGCTTGAAACTAGGTGCATCACTCTGCTGCCAGCTAACCCACGCTCCGAAAAGTAGATTTGAAGTTTCTGGATACTCCGCGATCTGCTGCGAACTTGTGCGAAATGAGTTAGTCAATCGAGCCATGCTTGTAACAAGGTGCAGTACTCTGCTGCCAGCCAGTGCACGTTCTGAAGAGCAGATTTGAAGTTTCTAGATATTCCGCGATCAGCTGCAAACTCGTGCAAAATGTGTTATTGAAGGGCGAAATGCTTTAAACAAGGTGCTGCATTCTGCTGCCAGCCAGTGCATGCTCCGACGAGAAGATTTGAATTTTCTGGATATTCAGCAATCCGCTGCGAACTCATGCGAAATGTGTTATTAGAGTGCGAAATGCACGAAACAAGGTGCAGCACTCTGCTGCCAGCTAGCCCACGCTCCGAAGAGCAGATTTGAAGTTTCTGGATATTCTGCGATCTGCTGCGAACTCGTGCGACATGTGTTTTTCAAGTGCGAAATGCTTGAAACTAGGTGCATCACTCTGCTGCCAGCTAACCCACGCTCCGAAAAGTAGATTTGAAGTTTCTGGATATACTCCGCGATCTGCTGCGAACTTGTGCGAACTGAGTTAGTCAATCGCGCCATGCTGGTAAACAAGGTGCAGTACTCTGCTGCCAGCCAGCCCACGCTCCGACCAGCAGCTTTGAAGTTTCTGGATATTCTGCGATAAAGTTTCTGGATATTCTGCGATCTGCTGCGAACTCGTGCGACATGTGTTTTTCAAGTGCGAAATGCTTGAAACTAGGTGCATCACTCTGCTTCCAGCTATCCCACGCTCCGAAAAGTAGATTTGAAGTTTCTGGATACTCCGCGATCTGCTGCGAACTTGTGCGAAATGAGTTAGTCAATCGAGCCATGCTTGTAACAAGGTGCAGTACTCTGCTGCCAGCCAGTGCACGTTCTGAAGAGCAGATTTGAAGTTTCTAGATATTCCGCGATCAGCTGCAAACTCGTGCAAAATGTGTTATTGAAGGGCGAAATGCTTTAAACAAGGTGCTGCATTCTGCTGCCAGCCAGTGCATGCTCCGACGAGAAGATTTGAATTTTCTGGATATTCAGCAATCCGCTGCGAACTCATGCGAAATGTGTTATTCAAGTGCGAAACGCACGAAACAAGGTGCAGCACTCTGCTGCCAGCTAGCCCACGCTCCGAAGAGCAGATTTGAAGTTTCTGGATATTCTGCGATCTGCTGCGAACTCGTGCGACATGTGTTTTTCAAGTGCGAAATGCTTGAAACTAGGTGCATCACTCTGCTGCCAGCTAACCCACGCTCCGAAAAGTAGATTTGAAGTTTCTGGATACTCCGCGATCTGCTGCGAACTTGTGCGAAATGAGTTAGTCAATCGAGCCATGCTTGTAACAAGGTGCAGTACTCTGCTGCCAGCTAGCCCACGCTCCGAAGAGCAGATTTGAAGTTTCTGGATATTCTGCGATCTGCTGCGAACTCGTGCGACATGTGTTTTTCAAGTGCGAAATGCTTGAAACAAGGTGCAGCTTTCTGCTGCCAGCCAGTGCACGCTCCGACGAGCAGATTTGAAGTTTCTGGAAATTCTGCGATCTGCTTACAACTCGTGCGAAAGGTCCTATTCAAGTGAGGAATGCATGCAACAAGGGGCAGTACTCTGCTGCCAGCCAGTGCACGTTCTGAAGAGCAGATTTGAAGTTTCTAGATATTCCGCGATCAGCTGCAAACTCGTGCAAAATGTGTTATTGAAGGGCGAAATGCTTTAAACAAGGTGCTGCATTCTGCTGCCAGCCAGTGCATGCTCCGACGAGAAGATTTGAATTTTCTGGATATTCAGCAATCCGCTGCGAACTCATGCGAAATGTGTTATTAGAGTGCGAAATGCACGAAACAAGGTGCAGCACTCTGCTGCCAGCCAGCTCACGCTCCGACGAGCAGATTAGAATTTTCTAGGTATTCGGCAATTACCTGCGAACTCGTTCGAAATGTGTTATTTAAGTGCAAAATGTAGGAAACCAGGTTCAGCACTCTGATGCCAGGTACTGCTAGCTCCGAAAAGCATATTTGAAGTTTCTGGATATTCCGCGATCTGCTGTGAACTCGTGCGAAATGTGTTATTCAAGTGCGAAATGCTTGAAACTAGGTGCAGCACTGTGCTGCCACTACCCCACGCTCCGAAAAGCAGATTTGAAGTTTTTGGATACTCCGCGATTTACTGCGAACTTGTGCGAAACGTATTATTCAAGTGCGAAATGCTAGATACAAGGTGCAGCACTCTGCTGCCTGCCAGCCCATTCTCCGAAAAGCAGATTAGAAGTATCTGGATATTACGCGATCAGCTGCGAACTCGTGCGAAAGGAGTCATTCAAGTTCGAAATGCTTAAAGCAAGGTGCAGCACTCTGCTGCCAGCCAGTGCGGGCTCCGACGAGCAGATTTAAAGTTTCTAGATATTCCACGATCTGCAGCGGACTCTTGCGAAATGTGTTATTCAAGTGCGAAATGCTTGAAACTAGGTGCATCACTCTGCTGCCAGCTAACCCACGCTCCGAAAAGTAGATTTGAAGTTTCTGGATACTCCGCGATCTGCTGCGAACTTGTGCGAAATGAGTTAGTCAATCGAGCCATGCTTGTAACAAGGTGCAGTACTCTGCTGCCAGCTACAGCACGCTCCGAAGAGGAGATTTTAAGTTTCTACATATTCAGCGATCAGCTACAAACTCGTTCGAAATATGTATATAACGTGCGAAATGCTTGAAACAAGGTGCAGCACGGCCAATTAGCCCACGCTCCGACGAGCAGACTTTAAGTTTCTAGATATTCCGCAATCTGCTGCGAACTTGTGCGAAACGTATTATTCAAGTGGGCAATGCTAAAAACAAGGTGCAGCACTCTGCTGCCTGCCAGCCCACGCTCCGAAAAGCAGATTAGAAGTTTCTGGATATTCTGCGATCAGCTGCGAACTCGTGCGAAATGAGTCATTCAAGTTCGAAATGCTTGACGCAAGGTGCAGCACTCAGCTGCCAGCTACCGCAGCTCCTAATAGCAGATTTTAAATTTCTGGATATTCCGCGATCTGATGCTAACTCGTGCGAAATGAGTTTTTTAAGTGCGAAATGCTTAAAGCAAGGTGTAGCACTCTGCTGCCAGCCAGCTCACACACCGGCGAGCATATTTAAAGTTTCTAGATATTCCGAAATCTGCTGCGAAGCTGTGCACAATGAATCATTCAATTACGAAATGGTTGTAACTAGGTGCAGCACTCTGCTGCCAGCCAGTGCACGCTCCGAAGACCAGATTTAAAGTTTCTAGATATTTCACGATATGCTGGGAACTTGTGCGAAACGTGGTATTAACGTGCGAGATGCTTGAAAGAAGGTGCAGCACTCAGCTGCCAGCTACCGCACGCTCCGAAAATCAGATTTTAAGTTTCTGGATATTAAGCGATCAGCTTCGAACTCGTGCGAAATGTGTTATTCAAGTGGGAAACGCTTGCAATAAGGTGCAGCACTCTGCTGCCAGCTAGCCCACGCTCCGAAGAGCAGATTTGAGAGTTCAGGATATTACGCAATCAGCTGCAAACTCGTGCGAAATGTGTTATTCAAGTGGGAAACGCTTGCAACAAGGTGCTGCACTCTGCTCCCAGCCAGTGCAGGCTCCGACGAGCAGATTTAAAGTTTCTAGATATTCCGCGATCTGCAGCGAACTCTTGCGAAATGTTTTATAAAAGTGCAAAATGCTTGAAAAAAGGTGCAGCACTCTGCTTTCAGCCAGCTCACGCTCCGACGAGCAGATTAGAAGTTTCTGAATATTCTGCGATCTGCTGCGAACTCGTGCGACATGTGTTTTTCAAGTGCGAAATGCTTGAAACAAGTTGCAGCACTCTGCTGCCAGCTAGCCCACGCTCCGAAGAGCAGATTTGAAGTTTCTGGATATTCTGCGATCTGCTGCGAACTCGTGCGACATGTGTTTTTCAAGTGCGAAATGCTTGAAACAAGGTGCAGCTTTCTGCTGCCAGCCAGTGCACGCTCCGACGAGCAGATTTGAAGTTTCTGGAAATTCTGCGATTTGCTTACAACTCGTGCGAAAGGTCCTATTCAAGTGAGGAATGCATGCAACAAGGGGCAGTACTCTGCTGCCAGCCAGTGCACGTTCTGAAGAGCAGATTTGAAGTTACTAGATATTCCGCGATCAGCTGCAAACTCGTGCAAAATGTGTTATTGAAGGGCGAAATGCTTTAAACAAGGTGCTGCACTCTGCTGCCAGCCAGTGCATGCTCCGACGAGCAGATTTGAATTTTCTGGATATTCAGCAATCCGCTGCGAACTCATGCGAAATGTGTTATTAGAGTGCGAAATGCACGAAACAAGGTGCAGCACTCTGCTGCCAGCCAGCTCACGCTCCGACGAGCAGATTAGAATTTTCTAGGTATTCGGCAATTACCTGCGAACTCGTTCGAAATGTGTTCTTTAAGTGCGAAATGTAGGAAACCAGGTTTAGCACTCTGATGCCAGGTACTGCTAGCTCCGAAAAGCATATTTGAAGTTTCTGGATATTCCGCGATCTGCTGTGAACTCGTGCGAAATGTGTTATTCAAGTGCGAAATGCTTGAAACTAGGTGCAGCACTGTGCTGCCACTACCCCACGCTCCGAAAAGCAGATTTGAAGTTTTTGGATACTCCGCGATTTACTGCGAACTTGTGCAAAGTGAGTTAGTCAATCGAGCCATGCTTGTAACAAGGTGCAGTACTCTGCTGCCAGCTACCGCACGCTCCGAAGAGCAGATTTTAAGTTTCTACATATTCAGCGATCAGCTACAAACTCGTTCGAAATATGTATATAACGTGCGAAATGCTTCAAACAAGGTGCAGCACTCAGCTGCCAGTTAGCTCACGCTCCGACGAGCAGACTTTAAGTTTCTAGATATTCCGCAATCTGCTGCGAACTTGTGCGAAACGTATTATTCAAGTGCGAAATGCTAGATACAAGGTGCAGCACTCTGCTGCCTGCCAGCCCATTCTCCGAAAAGCAGATTAGAAGTTTCTGGATATTCCGCGATCAGCTGCGAACTCGTGCGAAAGGAGTCATTCAAGTTCGAAATGCTTGAAGCAAGGTGCAGCACTCTGCTGCCAGCCAGTGCAGGCTCCGACGAGCAGATTTAAAGTTTCTAGATATTCCACGATCTGCAGCGGACTCTTGCGAAATGTGTTATTCAAGTGCGAAATGCTTGAAACTAGGTGCATCACTCTGCTGCCAGCTAACCCACGCTCCGAAAAGTAGATTTGAAGTTTCTGGATACTCCGCGATCTGCTGCGAACTTGTGCGAAATGAGTTAGTCAATGGAGCCATGCTTGTAACAAGGTGCAGTACTCTGCTGCCAGCTACAGCACGCTCCGAAGAGGAGATTTTAAGTTTCTACATATTCAGCGATCAGCTACAAACTCGTTCGAAATATGTATATAACGTGCGAAATGCTTGAAACAAGGTGCAGCACGGCCAATTAGCCCACGCTCCGACGAGCAGACTTTAGGTTTCTAGATATTCCGCAATCTGCTGCGAACTTGTGCGAAACGTATTATTCAAGTGGGCAATGCTAAAAACAAGGTGCAGCACTCTGCTGCCTGCCAGCCCACGCTCCGAAAAGCAGATTAGAAGTTTCTGGATATTCTGCGACCAGCTGCGAACTCGTGCGAAATGAGTCATTCAAGTTCGAAATGCTTGACGCAAGGTGCAGCACTCAGCTGCCAGCTACCGCAGCTCCTAATAGCAGATTTTAAATTTCTGGATATTCCGCGATCTGATGCTAACTCGTGCGAAATGTAGGAAACCAGGTTCAGCACTCTGATGCCAGGTACTGCTAGCTCCGAAAAGCATATTTGAAGTTTCTGGATATTCCGCGATCTGCTGCGAACTCGTGCGAAATGTGTTATTCAAGTGCGAAATGCTTGAAACTAGGTGCAGCACTGTGCTGCCACTACCCCACGCTCCGAAAAGCAGATTTGAAGTTTTTGGATACTCCGCGATCTACTGCGAACTTGTGCAAAGTGAGTTAGTCAATCGAGCCATGCTTGTAACAAGGTGCAGTACTCTGCTGCCAGCTACCGCACGCTCCGAAGAGCAGATTTTAAGTTTCTACATATTCAGCGATCAGCTACAAACTCGTTCGAAATATGTATATAACGTGCGAAATGCTTGAAACAAGGTGCAGCACTCAGCTGCCAGTTAGCTCACGCTCCGACGAGCAGACTTTAAGTTTCTAGATATTCCGCAATCTGCTGCGAACTTGTGCGAAACGTATTATTCAAGTGCGAAATGCTAGATACAAGGTGCAGCACTCTGCTGCCTGCCAGCCCATTCTCCGAAAAGCAGATTAGAAGTTTCTGGATATTCCGCGATCAGCTGCGAACTCGTGCGAAAGGAGTCATTCAAGTTCGAAATGCTTGAAGCAAGGTGCAGCACTCAGCTGCCAGCTACTGCAGCTCCTAATAGCAGATTTTAAATTTCAGGATATTCTGCGATCTGCTGCGAACTCGTGCGAAATGTGTTATTCAAGTGGGAAACGCTTGCAACAAGGTGCAGCACTCTGCTGCCAGCATGTGCAGGCTCCGACGAGCAGATTTAAAGTTTCTAGATATTCCACGATCGGCAGCGAACTCTTGCGAAACGTGTTATTCAAGTGCGAAATGCTTGAAACTAGGTGCATCACTCTGCTGCCAGCTAACCCACGCTCCGAAAAGTAGATTTGAAGTTTCTGGATACTCTGCGATCTGCTGCGAACTTGTGCGAAATGAGTTAGTCAATCGAGCCATGCTTGTAACAAGGTGCAGTACTCTGCTGCCAGCTAGCCCACGCTCCGAAGAGCAGATTTGAAGTTTCTGGATATTCTGCGATCTGCTGCGAACTCGTGCGACATGTGTTTTTCAAGTGCGAAATGCTTGAGACAAGGTGCAGCTTTCTGCTGCCAGCCAGTGCACGCTCCGACGAGCAGATTTGAAGTTTCTGGAAATTCTGCGATTTGCTTACAACTCGTGCGAAAGGTCCTATTCAAGTGAGGAATGCATGCAACAAGGGGCAGTACTCTGCTGCCAGCCAGTGCACGTTCTGAAGAGCAGATTTGAAGTTTCTAGATATTCCGCGATCAGCTGCAAACTCGTGCAAAATGTGTTATTGAAGGGCGAAATGCTTTAAACAAGGTGCTGCACTCTGCTGCCAGCCAGTGCATGCTCCGACGAGGAGATTTGAATTTTCTGGATATTCAGCAATCCGCTGCGAACTCATGCGAAATGTGTTATTAGAGTGCGAAATGCACGAAACAAGGTGCAGCACTCTCTGCTGCCAGCCAGCTCACGCTCCGACGAGCAGATTAGAATTTTCTAGGTATTCGGCAATTACCTGCGAACTCGTTCGAAATGTGTTATTTAAGTGCAAAATGTAGGAAACCAGGTTCAGCACTCTGATGCCAGGTACTGCTAGCTCCGAAAAGCATATTTGAAGTTTCTGGATATTCCGCGATCTGCTGTGAACTCGTGCGAAATGTGTTATTCAAGTGCGAAATGCTTGAAACTAGGTGCAGCACTGTGCTGCCACTACCCCACGCTCCGAAAAGCAGATTTGAAGTTTTTGGATACTCCGCGATTTACTGCGAACTTGTGCAAAGTGAGTTAGTCAATCGAGCCATGCTTGTAACAAGGTGCAGTACTCTGCTGCCAGCTACCGCACGCTCCGAAGAGCAGATTTTAAGTTTCTACATATTCAGCGATCAGCTACAAACTCGTTCGAAATATGTATATAACGTGCGAAATGCTTGAAACAAGGTGCAGCACTCAGCTGCCAGTTAGCTCACGCTCCGACGAGCAGACTTTAAGTTTCTAGATATTCCGCAATCTGCTGAGAACTTGTGCGAAACGTATTATTCAAGTGCGAAATGCTAGATACAAGGTGCAGCACTCTGCTGCCTGCAAGCCCATTCTCCGAAAAGCAGATTAGAAGTTTCCGGATATTCCGCGATCAGCTGCGAACTCGTGCGAAAGGAGTCATTCAAGTTTGAAATGCTTGAAGCAAGGTGCAGCACTCTGCTGCCAGCCAGTGCAGGCTCCGACGAGCAGATTTAAAATTTCTAGATATTCCACGATCTGCAGCTGACTCTTGCGAAATGTGTTATTCAAGTGCGAAATGCTTGAAACTAGGTGCATCACTCTGCTGCCAGCTAACCCACGCTCCGAAAAGTAGATTTGAAGTTTCTGGATACTCCGCGATCTGCTGCGAACTTGTGCGAAATGAGTTAGTCAATGGAGCCATGCTTGTAACAAGGTGCAGTACTCTGCTGCCAGCTACAGCACGCTCCGAAGAGGAGATTTTAAGTTTCTACATATTCAGCGATCAGCTACAAACTCGTTCGAAATATGTATATAACGTGCGAAATGCTTGAAACAAGGTGCAGCACGGCCAATTCAGCCCACGCTCCGACAAGTAGATTTTAAGTTTCTAGATATTCCGCAATCTGCTGCGAACTTGTGCGAAACGTATTATTCAAGTGGGCAATGCTAAAAACAAGGTGCAGCACTCTGCTGCCTGCCAGCCCACGCTCCGAAAAGCAGATTAGAAGTTTCTGGATATTCTGCGATCAGCTGCGAACTCGTGCGAAAGGAGTCATTCAAGTTTGAAATGCTTGACGCAAGGTGAAGCACTCAGCTGCCAGCTACCGCAGCTCCTGATAGCAGATTTTAAATTTCTGGATATTCCGCGATCTGATGCTAATTCGTGCGAAATGAGTTTTTTAAGTGCGAAATGCTTAAAGCAAGGTGTAGCACTCTGCTGCCAGCCAGCTCACACACCGGCGAGCATATTCAAAGTTTCTAGATATTCCGAAATCTGCTGCCAAGCTGTGCACAATGAATTATTCAATTACGAAATGGTTGTAACTAGGTGCAGCACTCCGCTGCCAGCCAGTGCACGCTCCGAAAACCAGATTTGAAGTTTCTAGATATTTCACGATATGCTGGGAACTTGTGCGAAACGTGGTATTAACGTGCGAGATGCTTGAAAGAAGGTGCAGCACTCAGCTGCCAGCTACCGCACGCTCCGAAAATCAGATTTTACGTTTCTGGATATTAAGCAATCAGCTGCGAACTCGTGCGAAATGTGTTATTTGACTGCGAAACGCTTGCAATAAGGTGCAGCACTCTGCTGGCAGCTAGCCCACGCTCCGAAGAGCAGATTTGAAAGTTCAGGATATTACGCAATCAGCTGCGTACTCGCGCGAAATGTGTTATTCAAGTGGGAAACGCTTGCAACAAGGTGCTGCACTCTGCTCCCAGCCAGTGCAGGCTCCGACGAGCAGATTTAAAGTTTCTAGATATTCCGCGATCTGCAGCGAACTCTTGCGAAATGTTTTATAAAAGTGCAAAATGCTTGAAAAAAGGTGCAGCACTCTGCTACCAGCCAGCTCACGCTCCGACGAGCAGATTAGAAGTTTCTAGATATTCCGCGATCTGCTGCGAACTTGTGCGAAATGTGTTATTCAAGTGCGAAATGCCTGCAACAAGGTGCAGCACTCTGCTGCCAGCTAGCCCACGCTCCGAAGAGCAGATTTGAAGTTTCTGGATATTCTGCGATCTGCTGCGAACTCGTGCCACATGTGTTTTTCAAGTGCGAAATGCATGAAACAAGGTGCAGCACTCTGCTGCCAGCCAGTGCACGCTCCGACGAGCAGATTTGAAGTTTCTGGAAATTCTGCGATTTGCTTACAACTCGTGCGAAAGGTCTTATTCAAGTGAGGAATGCAGGCAACATGGGGCACTACTCTGCTGCCAGCCAGTGCACGTTCTGAAGAGCAGATTTGAAGTCTCTAGATATTCTGCGATCAGCTACGAACTCGTGCAAAATGTGTTATTGAAAGGCTAAATGCTTTAAACAAGGTGCTGCACTCTGCTGCCAGCCAGTGCACGCTCCGACGAGCAGATTTGAATTTTCTGGATATTCAGCAATCTGCTGCGAACTCGTGCGAAATGTGCTATTCACGTGCGAAATGCTTGAAACAAGGTGCAGCTCTCAGCTGCCAGCCAGCTCACGCACCGGCTAACAGATTTGAAGTTTCTAGATATTCCACGATCTGCTGGGAACTTGTGCGAAACGTAGTATTAACGTGCGAAATGCTTGAAAGAAGGTGCAGCACTCAGCTGCCAACTACCGCACGCTCCGAAAATCAGATTTGAAATTTCTGGATATTAAGCAATCAGCTGCGAACTCGTTCGAAATGTGTTATTCAAGTAGGAAACGCTTGCAATTAGGTCCAGGACTCTGCCGCCAGCCAGTGCAGGCTCCGACGAGCAGATTTAAAGTTTTTAGATATTCCACGATCTGCAGCAAACTCTTGCGAAATGTTTAATTAAAGTGCAAAATGTTTGAAAAAAGGTGCAGCACTCTGCTACCAGCCAGTGCATGCTCCGACGAGCAGATTTGAATTTTCTGGATATTCAGCAATCTGCTGCGAACTCATGCGAAATGTGTTATTAGAGTGCGAAAAGCACGAAACAAGGTGCAGCACTCTGCTGCCAGCCAGCTCACGCTCCGACGAGCAGATTAGAATTTTCTAGGTATTCGGCAATCTCCTGCGAACTCGTTCGAAATGTGTTATTTAAGTGCGAAATGTAGGAAACCAGGTTCAGCACTCTGATGCCAGGTACTGCTAGCTCCGAAAAGCATATTTGAAGTTTCTGGATATTCCGCGATCTGCTGCGAACTTGTGCAAAGTGAGTTAGTCAATCGAGCCATGCTTGTAACAAGGTGCAGTACTCTGCTGCCAGCTACCGCACGCTCCGAAGAGCAGATTTTAAGTTTTTACATATTCCGCGATCAGCTAAGAACTCGTGCGAAATGTGTATTTAACGTGCGAAATGCTTGAAACAAGGTGCAGCACTCAGCTGCCAGTTAGCTCACGCTCCGACGAGCAGATTTAAAGTTTCTAGATATTCCGCGAGCTGCTGCGAACTTGTGCGAAACGTATTATTCAAGTGCGAAATGCTAGAAACAAGGCGCAGCACTCTGCTGCCTGCCAGCCCACGCTCCAAAAAGCAGATTAGAAGTTGCTGGATATTCCGCGATCAGCTGCGAACTCGTGCGAAATGAGTCATTCAAGTTCGAAATGCTTGAAACTAGGTGCAGCACTGTGCTGCCACTACCCCACGCTCCGAAAAGCAGATTTGAAGTTTTTGGATACTCCGCGATCTGCTGCGAACTTGTGCAATGTGAGTTAGTCAATCGAGCCATGCTTGTAACAAGGTGCAGTACTCTGCTGCCAGCGACTGCACGCTCCGAAGAGCAGATTTTAAGTTTCTACATATTCCGCGATCAGCTAAGAACTCGTGCGAAATGTGTATTTAACGTGCGAAATGCTTGAAACAAGGTGCAGCACTCAGCTGCCAGTTAGCTCACGCTCCGACGAGCAGATTTAAAGTTTCTAGATATTCCGCGATCTGCTGCGAACTTGTGCGAAACGTATTATTCAAGTGCGAAATGCTAGAAACAAGGCGCAGCACTCTGCTGCCTGCCAGCCCACGCTCCAAAAAGCAGATTAGAAGTTGCTGGATATTCCGCGATCAGCTGCGAACTAGTGCGAAATGAGTCATTCAAGTTCGAAATGCTTGAAGCAAGGTGCAGCACTCGGCTGCCAGCTACCGCAGCTCCTAATAGCAGATTTAAAGTTTCTGGATATTCCGCGATCTGATGGTAACTCGTGCGAAATGAGTTTTTTAAGTGCAAAATGCTTAAATCAAGGTGTAGCACTCTGCTGCCAGCCAGCTCACGCACTGGCGAGCAGATTTAAAGTTTCTAGATATTCCGCAATCTGCTGCGAACCTGTGCGAAATGAATTATTCAATTGCGAAATGGTTGTAACAAGGTGCAGCACTCTGCTGCCAGCCAGTGCACGCTCCGAAGAGCAGATTTGAAGTTTCTGGATATTCCGCGATCTGATGGTAACACGTGCGAAATGAGTTTTTATGTGCGAAATGCTTAGAGCGAGGTGTAGCACTCTGCTTCCAGTCAGCTCACGTACCGGCGAGCAGGTTTAAAGTTTCTAGATATTCCGCGATCTGCTAAGAACTCGTGCGAAATGTGTTATTCAAGGGCGAAATGCTTGCGACAAGGTGCAGCACTCTGCTGCCAGCCAGGGCACGCTCCGAATAGCAGATTTAAAGTTTCTATTTATTTCACGATCTGCTGCGAACTCGAGCAAAACGTGTTTTTCAAATGCGAACAGCTCGAAAAAAGGTGCAGCAAGCTGCTGCCAGCCAGTGCACGCTTCGACGAGCAGATTTGAATTTTCTGGATATTCACCAATCTGCTGTGAACTCGTGCGAAATGTGTTATTAGAGTGCGAAATGCACGAAACAAGGTGCAGCACAATGCTGAGAGCCACTGCATGCTCCAAAGAGCAGATTTAAAGTTTCTAGATATTTCACGATCTGCTGGGAACTTGTGCGAAACGTAGTATTAACGTGCGAAATGCTTAAACGAAGGTGCAGCACTCAGTTGCCAGCTACCGTACGCTCCGAAAATCAGATTTTAAGTTTCTGGATATTAAGCAATCAGCTTCGAACTCGTTCGAAATGTGTTATTCAAGTAGGAAAGGCTGCAATAAGGTCCAGGACTCTGCCGCCAGCTAGCACACGCTCCGAAGAGCAGATTTGAAGTTTCAGGATATTCTGCGATCTGCTGCAAACTCTTGCGAAAAGTGTTTTTCAAGTGCGAAATGCTTTAAACAAGGTGCTGCACTCTGCTGCCAGCCAGTGCACGTTCAGAAGAGCAGATTTAAAGTTTCTAGATATTCCACGATCTGGTGCGAACTCGTGCAAAATGAGTTTTTCAAGTGCGAAATGCTTAAGGGAAGGTGCAGCAATCTGCTGCCAGCTACGGCACGCTCCGGCAAGCAGATTTGAAGTTTCTAGTTATTCTGCGATCTGCTGCGAACTCGTGCGAAATGTGTTATTCACGTGCAAAATGCTAGAAACAAGGTGCAGCACTCTGCTGCCAGCCAGGGCACGCTCCGAATAACAGATTTGAAGTTTCTAATTATTCTGCGATCTTCTGGGAACTCGAGCGAATCGTGTTTTTCAAGTGCGAATTGCTTGAAACAAGGTGCTGCACTCTGCTGCCAGCCAGTGCACGCTCCGACGAGCAGATTTGAATTTTCTGGATATTCAGCAATCTGCTGGGAACTCGTGCGAAATGTGTTATTAGAGTGCGAAATGCACTAAACAAGGTGCAGCACTATGCTGCCAGCCACTGCATGCTCCGAAGAGCAGATTTGAAGTTTCTAGATATTTCACGATATGCTGGGAACTTGTGCGAAACGTGGTATTAACGTGCGAAATGCTTGAAAGAAGGTGCAGCACTCAGCTGCCAGCTACCGCTAGCTCCGAAAATCAGATTTTAAGTTTCTGGATATTAGGCAATCAGCTGCGAACTCGTGCGAAATGTGTTATTTGAGTGGGAAACGCTAGCAATAAGGTGCAGCACTCTGCTGCCAGCTAGCCCACGCTCCGAAGAGCAGATTTGAAAGTTCAGGATATTACGCAATCAGCTGCGAACTCGCTCGAAATGTGTTATTCAAGTGGGAAACGCTTGCAACAAGGTGCTGCACTCTGCTGACAGCCAGTGCAGGCTCCGACGAGCAGATTTAAAGTTTCTAGATATTCCGCGATCTGCAGCGAACTCTTGCGAAATGTTTTATAAAAGTGCAAAATGCTTGAAAAAAGGTGCAGCACTCTGCTACCAGCCAGCTCAAGCTTCGACGAGCAGATTAGAAGTTTCTAGATATTCCGCGATCTGCTGCGAACTTGTGCGAAATGAGTTATTCAAGTGCGAAATGCCTGCAACAAGGTGCAGCACTCTGCTGCCAGCTACCCCATACTCCGAAAAGCAGATTTGAAGTTTCTGGATACTCCGCAATCTGCTGCGAACTTGTGCGAAATGAGTTAGTCAATCGAGCCATGCTAGTAACCAGGTGCAGTACTCTGCTGCCAGCTAGCACACGCTCCGAAGAGCAGATTTTAGGTTTCTAGATATTCCGCGATCTGCTACGAACTCGTGCGAAATGTGTTATTACCGTGCGAAATGCTTGAAACAAGGTGCAGCACTCAGCTGCCAGTTAGCTCACGCTCCGACGAGCAGACTTGAAGTTTCTAGATATTCCGCAATCTGTTGCGAACTCGTGCGAAATGTGTTATTCAAGGGCGAAATACTTGGGCAAAGCTGCAGCACTCTGCTGCCAGCCAGAGCACGCGCCGAATAGCAGATTTGAAGTTTCTATTTATTTCACGATCTGCTGCTAACTCGAGCGAAATGTGTTATTCAAGTGGGAAACGCTTGCAACAAGGTGCTGCACTCTGCTGCCAGCCAGTGCAGGCTCCGACGAGCAGATTAAAAGTTTCTAGATATTCCGCGATCTGCAGCGAACTCTTGCGAAATGTTTTATAAAAGTGCAAAATGCTTGAAAAAAGGTGCAGCACTCTGCTACCAGCCAGCTCACGCTCCGACGAGCAGAATAGAAGTTTCTAGATATTCCGCGATCTGCTGCGAACTTGTGCGAAATGAGTTATTCAAGTGCGAAATGCCTGCAACAAGGTGCAGCACTCTGCTGCCAGCTACCCCATGCTCCGAAAAGCAGATTTGAAGTTTCTGGATACTCCGCAATCTGCTGCGAACTTGTGCAAAATGAGTTTGTCAATCGAGCCATGCTAGTAACCAGGTGCAGTACTCTGCTGCCAGCTAGCACACTCTCCGAAGAGCAGATTTTAGGTTTCTAGATATTCCGCGATCTGCTACGAACTCGTGCGAAATGTGTTATTACCGTGCGAAATCCTTGAAACAAGGTGCAGCACTCAGCTGCCAGTTAGCTCACGCTCCGACGAGCAGACTTGAAGTTTCTAGATATTCCGCAATCTGTTAATGAACTCGTGCGAAATGTGTTATTCAAGGGCGAAATACTTGTGCAAAGCTGCAGCACTCTGCTGCCAGCCAGGGCACGCGCCGAATAGCAGATTTGAAGTTTCTATTTATTTCACGATCTGCTGCGAACTCGAGCGAAATGTGTTATTCAAGGGCGAAATGCTTGAAACAAGGTGTTGCACTCTGCTGCCAGCCAGTGCACGCTCCGAAGAGCAGATTTGAAGTTTCTGGATATTCCGCGATCTGATGGTAACACGTGCGAAATAAGTTTTTAAGTGCAAAATGCTTAAAGCAAGGTGTAGCACTCTGCTGCCAGCCAGCTCACGCACTGGCGAGCAGATTTAAAGTTTCTAGATATTCCGCAATCTGCTGAGAACCTGTGCGAAATGAATTATTCAATTGCGAAATGGTTGTAACAAGGTGCAGCACTCTGCTGCCAGCTAGTGCACGCTCCGAAGAGCAGATTTGAAGTTTCTGGATATTCCGCAATCTGATGGTAACACGTGCGAAATGAGTTTTTATGTGCGAAATGCTTAGAGCAAGGTGTAGCAATCTGCTTCCAGCCAGCTCACGTACCGGCGAGCAGATTTAAAGTTTCTAGATATTCCGCGATCTGGTGCGAACTCGTGCAAAATGAGTTTTTCAAGTGCGAAATGATTAAGGAAAGGTGCAGCGCTCAGCTGCCAGCTACCGCACGCTCCGGCAAGCAGATTTGAAGTTTCTGGATATTAAGCAATCAGCTTCGAACTCGTTCGAAATGTGTTATTCAAGTAGGAAACGCTTGCAATAAGGTCCAGGACTCTGCCGCCAGCTAGCCCACGCTCCGAAGAGCAGATTTGAAGTTTCAGGATATTCTGCGATCTGCTGCAAACTCTTGCGAAAAGTGTTTTTCAAGTGCGAAATGCTTTAAACAAGGTGCTGCACTCTGCTGCCAGCCAGTGCACGTTCAGAAGAGCAGATTTAAAGTTTCTAGATATTCCACGATCTGGTGCGAACTCGTGCAAAATGAGTTTTTCAAGTGCGAAATGCTTAAGGGAAGGTGCAGCAATCTGCTGCCAGCTACGGCACGCTCCGGCAAGCAGATTTGAAGTTTCTAGTTATTCTGCGATCTGCTGCGAACTCGTGCGAAATGTGTTATTCACGTGCAAAATGCTAGAAACAAGGTGCAGCACTCTGCTGCCAGCCAGGGCACGCTCCGAATAGCAGATTTGAAGTTTCTAATTATTCTGCGATCTTCTGCGAACTCGAGCGAATCGTGTTTTTCAAGTGCGAATTGCTTGAAACAAGGTGCTGCACTCTGCTGCCAGCCAGTGCACGCTCCGACGAGCAGATTTGAATTTTCTGGATATTCAGCAATCTGCTGGGAACTCGTGCGAAATGAATTATTCAATTACGAAATGGTTGTAACTAGGTGCAGCACTCTGCTGCCAGCCAGTGCACGCTCCGAAGACCAGATTTGAAGTTTCTAGATATTTCACGATATGCTGGGAACTTGTGCGAAACGTGGTATTAACGTGCGAAGTGCTTGAAAGAAGGTGCAGCACTCAGCTGCCAGCAACCGCTAGCTCCGAAAATCAGATTTTAAGTTTCTGGATATTAAGCAATCAGCTGCGAACTCGTGCGAAATGTGTTATTTGAGTGGGAAACGCTAGCAATAAGGTGCAGCACTCTGCTGCCAGCTAGCCCACGCTCCGAAGAGCAGATTTGAAAGTTCAGGATATTACGCAATCAGCTGCGAACTCGCTCGAAATGTGTTATTCAAGTGGGAAACGCTTGCAACAAGGTGCTGCACTCTGCTGCCAGCCAGTGCAGGCTCCGACGAGCAGATTTAAAGTTTCTAGATATTCCGCGATCTGCAGCAAACTCTTGCGAAATGTTTTATAAAAGTGCAAAATGCTTGAAAAAAGGTGCAGCACTCTGCTACCAGCCAGCTCAAGCTCCGACGAGCAGATTAGAAGTTTCTAGATATTCCGCGATCTGCTGCGAACTTGTGCGAAATAAGTTATTCAAGTGCGAAATGCCTGCAACAAGGTGCAGCACTCTGCTGCCTGCCTGCCCACGCTCCAAAAAGCAGATTAGAAGTTGCTGGATATTCCGCAATCAGCTGCGAACTCATGCGAAATGAGTCATTCAAGTTCGAAATGCTTGAAGCAAGGTGCAGCACTCAGCTGCCAGCTACCGCAGCTCCTAATAGCAGATTTAAAGTTTCTGGATATTCCGCGATCTGATGGTAACTCGTGCGAAATGAGTTTTTTAAGTGCAAAATGCTTAAAGCAAGGTGTCGCACTCTGCTGCCAGCCAGCTCACGCACTGGCGAGCAGATTTAAAGTTTCTAGATATTCCGCAATCTGCTGAGAACCTGTGCGAAATGAATTATTCAATTGCGAAATGGTTGTAACAAGGTGCAGCACTCTGCTGCCAGCTAGTGCACGCTCCGAAGAGCAGATTTGAAGTTTCTGGATATTCCGCAATCTGATGGTAACACGTGCGAAATGAGTTTTTATGTGCGAAATGCTTAGAGCAAGGTTTAGCAATCTGCTTCCAGCCAGCTCACGTACAGGCGAGCAGATTTAAAGTTTCTAGATATTCCGCGATCTGGTGCGAACTCGTGCAAAATGAGTTTTTCAAGTGCGAAATGATTAAGGAAAGGTGCAGCGCTCAGCTGCCAGCTACCGCACGCTCCGGCAAGCAGATTTGAAGTTTCTAGATATTCCGCAATCTGTTGCGAACTCGTGCGAAATGTGTTATTCAAGGGCGAAATGCTTGCGACAAGGTGCAGCACTCTGCTGCCAGCCAGGGCACGCTCCGAATAGCAGATTTAAAGTTTCTATTTATTTCACGATCTGCTGCGAACTCGAGCAAAACGTGTTTTTCAAATGCGAACTGCTCGAAAAAAGGTGCAGCAAGCTGCTGCCAGCCAGTGCACGCTTCGACGAGCAGATTTGAATTTTCTGGATATTCACCAATCTGCTGCGAACTCGTGCGAAATGTGTTATTAGAGTGCGAAATGCACGAAACAAGGTGCAGCACAATGCTGCCAGCCACTGCATGCTCCAAAGAGCAGATTTAAAGTTTCTAGATATTTCACGATCTGCTGGGAACTTGTGCGAAACGTGGTATTAACGTGCGAAATGCTTGAACGAAGGTGCAGCACTCAGGTGCCAGCTACCGTACGCTCCGAAAATCAGATTTTAAGTTTCTGGATATTAAGCAATCAGCTTCGAATTCGTTCGAAATGTGTTATTCAAGTAGGAAACGCTTGCAATAAGGTCCAGGACTCTGCCGCCAGCTAGCCCACGCTCCGAAGAGCAGATTTGAAGTTTCAGGATATTCTGCGATCTGCTGCAAACTCTTGCGAAAAGTGTTTTTCAAGTGCGAAATGCTTTAAACAAGGTGCTGCACTCTGCTGCCAGCCAGTGCACGTTCAGAAGAGCAGATTTAAAGTTTCTAGATATTCCACGATCTGATGCGAACTCGTGCAAAATGAGTTTTTCAAGTGCGAAATGCTTAAGGGAAGGTGCAGCAATCTGCTGCCAGCTACGGCACGCTCCGGCAAGCAGATTTGAAGTTTCTAGTTATTCTGCGATCTGCTGCGAACTCGTGCGAAATGTGTTATTCACGTGCAAAATGCTAGAAACAAGGTGCAGCACTCTGCTGCCAGCCAGGGCACGCTCCGAATAGCAGATTTGAAGTTTCTAATTATTCTGCGATCTTCTGCGAACTCGAGCGAATCGTGTTTTTCAAGTGCGAATTGCTTGAAACAAGGTGCTGCACTCTGCTGCCAGCCAGTGCAAGCTCCGACGAGCAGATTTGAATTTTCTGGATATTCAGCAATCTGCTGGGAACTCGTGCGAAATGTGTTATTAGAGTGCGAAATGCACTAAACAAGGTGCAGCACTATGCTGCCAGCCACTGCATGCTCCGAAGAGCAGATTTGAAGTTTCTAGATATTTCACGATATGCTGGGAACTTGTGCGAAACGTGGTATTAACGTGCGAAATGCTTGAAAGAAGGTGCAGCACTCAGCTGCCAGCTACCGCTAGCTCCGAAAATCAGATTTTAAGTTTCTGGATATTAAGCAATCAGCTGCGAACTCGTGCGAAATGTGTTATTTGAGTGGGAAACGCTAGCAATAAGGTGCAGCACTCTGCTGCCAGCTAGCCCACGCTCCGAAGAGCAGATTTGAAAGTTCAGGATATTACGCAATCAGCTGCGAACTCGCTCGAAATGTGTTATTCAAGTGGGAAACGCTTGCAACAAGGTGCTGCACTCTGCTGCCAGCCAGTGCAGGCTCCGACGAGCAGATTTAAAGTTTCTAGATATTCCGCGATCTGCAGCGAACTCTTGCGAAATGTTTTATAAAAGTGCAAAATGCTTGAAAAAAGGTGCAGCACTCTGCTACCAGCCAGCTCAAGCTCCGACGAGCAGATTAGAAGTTTCTAGATATTCCGCGATCTGCTGCGAACTTGTGCGAAATGAGTTATTCAAGTGCGAAATGCCTGCAACAAGGTGCAGCACTCTGCTGCCAGCTACCCCATACTCCGAAAAGCAGATTTGAAGTTTCTGGATACTCCGCAATCTGCTGCGAACTTGTGCGAAATGAGTTAGTCAATCGAGCCATGCTAGTAACCAGGTGCAGTACTCTGCTGCCAGCTAGCACACGCTCCGAAGAGCAGATTTTAGGTTTCTAGATATTCCGCGATCTGCTACGAACTCGTGCGAAATGTGTTATTACCGTGCGAAATCCTTGAAACAAGGTGCAGCACTCAGCTGCCAGTTAGCTCACGCTTCGACGAGCAGACTTGAAGTTTCTAGATATTCCGCAATCTGTTGCGAACTCGTGCGAAATATGTTATTTAAGGGCAAAATCCTTGGGCAAAGCTGCAGCACTCTGCTGCCAGCCAGGGCACGCGCCGAATAGCAGATTTGAAGTTTCTATTTATTTCACGATCTGCTGCGAACTCGAGCGAAATGTGTTATTCAAGGGCGAAATGCTTGAAACAAGGTGTTGCACTCTGCTGCCAGCCAGAGCAGGCTCCGACGAGCAGATTTTAAGTTTCTAGATATTCCGCGATCTGCTGCGAACTTGTGCGAAACGTATTATTCAAGTGCGAAATGCTAGAAACAAGGTGCAGCACTCTGCTGCCTGCCAGCCCACGCTCCAAAAAGCAGATTAGAAGTTGCTGGATATTCCGCAATCAGCTGCGAACTCATGCGAAATGAGTCATTCAAGTTCGAAATGCTTGAAGCAAGGTGCAGCACTCAGCTGCCAGCTACCGCAGCTCCTAATAGCAGATTTAAAGTTTCTGGATATTCCGCGATCTGATGGTAACTCGTGCGAAATGAGTTTTTTAAGTGCAAAATGCTTAAAGCAAGGTGTAGCACTCTGCTGCCAGCCAGCTCACGCACTGGCGAGCAGATTTAAAGTTTCTAGATATTCCGCAATCTGCTGAGAACCTGTGCGAAATGAATTATTCAATTGCGAAATGGTTGTAACAAGGTGCAGCACTCTGCTGCCAGCCAGTGCACGCTCCGAAGAGCAGATTTGAAGTTTCTGGATATTCCGCGATCTGATGGTAACACGTGCGAAATGAGTTTTTATGTGCGAAATGCTAAGAGCAAGGTGTAGCACTCTGCTTCCAGCCAGCTCACGTACCGGCGAGCAGGTTTAAAGTTTCTAGATATTCCGCGATCTGGTGCGAACTCGTGCAAAATGAGTTTTTCAAGTGCGAAATGATTAAGGAAAGGTGCAGCGCTCAGCTGCCAGCTACCGCACGCTCCGGCAAGCAGATTTGAAGTTTCTAGATATTCCGCAATCTGTTGCGAACTCGTGCGAAATGTGTTATTCAAGGGCGAAATGCTTGCGACAAGGTGCAGCACTCTGCTGCCAGCCACGGCACGCTCCGAATAGCAGATTTAAAGTTTCTATTTATTTCACGATCTGCTGCGAACTCGAGCAAAACGTGTTTTTCAAATGCGAACTGCTCGAAAAAAGGTGCAGCAAGCTGCTGCCAGCAAGTGCACGCTTCGACGAGCAGATTTGAATTTTCTGGATATTCACCAATCTGCTGCGAACTCGTGCGAAATGTGTTATTAGAGTGCGAAATGCACGAAACAAGGTGCAGCACAATGCTGCCAGCCACTGCATGCTCCAAAGAGCAGATTTAAAGTTTCTAGATATTTCACGATCTGCTGGGAACTTGTGCGAAACGTGGTATTAACGTGCGAAATGCTTGAACGAAGGTGCAGCACTCAGGTGCCAGCTACCGTACGCTCCGAAAATCAGATTTTAAGTGTCTGGATATTAAGCAATCAGCTTCGAACTCGTTCGAAATGTGTTATTCAAGTAGGAAACGCTTGCAATAAGGTCCAGGACTCTGCCGCCAGCTAGCCCACGCTCCGAAGAGCAGATTTGAAGTTTCAGGATATTCTGCGATCTGCTGCAAACTCTTGCGAAAAGTGTTTTTCAAGTGCGAAATGCTTTAAACAAGGTGCTGCACTCTGCTGCCAGCCAGTGCACGTTCAGAAGAGCAGATTTAAAGTTTCTAGATATTCCACGATCTGGTGCGAACTCGTGCAAAATGAGTTTTTCTAGTGCGAAATGCTTAAGGGAAGGTGCAGCAATCTGCTGCCAGCTACGGCACGCTCCGGCAAGCAGATTTGAAGTTTCTAGTTATTCTGCGATCTGCTGCGAACTCGTGCGAAATGTGTTATTCACGTGCAAAATGCTAGAAACAAGGTGCAGCACTCTGCTGCCAGCCAGGGCACGCTCCGAATAGCAGATTTGAAGTTTCTAATTATTCTGCGATCTTCTGCGAACTCGAGCGAATCGTGTGTTTTTCAAGTGCGAATTGCTTGAAACAAGGTGCTGCACTCTGCTGCCAGCCAGTGCACGCTCCGACGAGCAGATTTGAATTTTCTGGATATTCAGCAATCTGCTGGGAACTCGTGCGAAATGTGTTATTAGAGTGCGAAATGCACTAAACAAGGTGCAGCACTATGCTGCCAGCCACTGCATGCTCCGAAGAGCAGATTTGAAGTTTCTAGATATTTTACGATATGCTGAGAACTTGTGCGAAACGTGGTATTAACGTGCGAAATGCTTGAAAGAAGGTGCAGCACTCAGCTGCCAGCTACCGCTAGCTCCGAAAATCAGATTTTAAGTTTCTGGATATTAAGCAATCAGCTGCGAACTCGTGCGAAATGTGTTATTTGAGTGGGAAACGCTAGCAATAAGGTGCAGCACTCTGCTGCCAGCTAGCCCACGCTCCGAAGAGCAGATTTGAAAGTTCAGGATATTACGCAATCAGCTGCGAACTCGCTCGAAATGTGTTATTCAAGTGGGAAACGCTTGCAACAAGGTGCTGCACTCTGCTGCCAGCCAGTGCAGGCTCCGACCAGCAGATTTAAAGTTTCTAGATATTCCGCGATCTGCAGCGAACTTTTGCGAAATGTTTTATAAAAATGCAAAATGCTTGAAAAAAAAGGTGCAGCACTCTGCTACCAGCCAGCTCAAGCTCCGACGAGCAGATTAGAAGTTTCTAGATATTCCGCGATCTGCTGCGAACTTGTGCGAAATGAGTTATTCAAGTGCGAAATGCCTGCAACAAGGTGCAGCACTCTGCTGCCAGCTACCCCATACTCCGAAAAGCAGAATTGAAGTTTCTGGATACTCCGCAATCTGCTGCGAACTTGTGCGAAATGAGTTAGTCAATCGAGCCATGCTAGTAACCAGGTGCAGTACTCTGCTGCCAGCTAGCACACGCTCCAAAGAGCAGATTTTAGGTTTCTAGATATTCCGCGATCTGCTAAGAACTCGTGCGAAATGTGTTATTCAAGGGCGAAATGCTTGCGACAAGGTGCAGCACTCTGCTGCCAGCCAGGGCACGCACCGAATAGCAGATTTGAAGTTTCTATTTATTTCACGATCTGCTGCGAACTCGAGCGAAATGTTTTATTCAAGGGCGAAATGCTTGAAACAAGGTGTTGCACTCTGCTGCCAGTGAGTGCAGGCTCCGACGAGCAGATTTACAGTTTCTAGATATTCCGCGATCTGCTGCGAACTTGTGCGAAACGTATTATTCAAGTGCGAAATGCTAGAAACAAGGTGCAGCACTCTGCTGCCTGCCAGCCCACGCTCCAAAAAGCAGATTAGAAGTTGCTGGATATTCCGCAATCAGCTGCGAACTCATGCGAAATGAGTCATTCAAGTTCGAAATGCTTGAAGCAAGGTGCAGCACTCAGCTGCCAGCTACAGCAGCTCCTAATAGCAGATTTGAAGTTTCTGGATATTCCGCGATCTGATGCTAACTCCAGCGAAATGAGTTAGTCAATCGAGCCATGCTAGTAACCAGGTGCAGTACTCTGCTGCCAGCTAGCACACGCTCCGAAGAGCAGATTTTAGGTTTCTAGATATTCCGCGATCTGCTAAGAACTTGTGCGAAATGTGTTGTTACCGTGCGAAATGCTTTAAACAAGGTGCAGCACTCAGCTGCCAGTTAGCTCACGCTCCGACGAGCAGACTTGAAGTTTCTAGATATTCCGCAATCTGTTGCGAACTCGTGCGAAATGTGTTATTCAAGGGCGAAATACTTGAAACAAGGTGCTGCACTCTGCTGCCAGCCAGTGCACGCTCCGACGAGCAGATTTGAATTTTCTGGATAATCAGCAATCTGCTGCGAACTCGTGCGAAATGTGCTATTTCACGTGCGAAATGCTTGAAACAAGGTGCAGCTCTCAGCTGCCAGACAGCTCACGCACCGGCTAACAGATTTGAAGTTTCTAGATATTCCACGATCTGCTCGGAACTTGTGCGAAACGTGGTATTAACGTGCGAAATGCTTGAAAGAAGGTGCAGCACTCTGCTACAAAACGTGTTTTTCAAATGCGAACTGCTCGAAAAAAGGTGCAGCAAGCTGCTGCCAGCAAGTGCACGCTTCGACGAGCAGATTTGAATTTTCTGGATATTCACCAATCTGCTGCGAACTCGTGCGAAATGTGTTATTAGAGTGCGAAATGCACGAAACAAGGTGCAGCACAATGCTGCCAGCCACTGCATGCTCCAAAGAGCAGATTTAAAGTTTCTAGATATTTCACGATCTGCTGGGAACTTGTGCGAAACGTGGTATTAACGTGCGAAATGCTTGAACGAAGGTGCAGCACTCAGGTGCCAGCTACCGTACGCTCCGAAAATCAGATTTTAAGTGTCTGGATATTAAGCAATCAGCTTCGAACTCGTTCGAAATGTGTTATTCAAGTAGGAAACGCTTGCAATAAGGTCCAGGACTCTGCCGCCAGCTAGCCCACGCTCCGAAGAGCAGATTTGAAGTTTCAGGATATTCTGCGATCTGCTGCAAACTCTTGCGAAAAGTGTTTTTCAAGTGCGAAATGCTTAAAACAAGGTGCTGCACTCTGCTGCCAGCCAGTGCACGTTCAGAAGAGCAGATTTAAAGTTTCTAGATATTCCACGATCTGGTGCGAACTCGTGCAAAATGAGTTTTTCTAGTGCGAAATGCTTAAGGGAAGGTGCAGCAATCTGCTGCCAGCTACGGCACGCTCCGGCAAGCAGATTTGAAGTTTCTAGTTATTCTGCGATCTGCTGCGAACTCGTGCGAAATGTGTTATTCACGTGCAAAATGCTAGAAACAAGGTGCAGCACTCTGCTGCCAGCCAGGGCACGCTCCGAATAGCAGATTTGAAGTTTCTAATTATTCTGCGATCTTCTGCGAACTCGAGCGAATCGTGTTTTTCAAGTGCGAATTGCTTGAAACAAGGTGCTGCACTCTGCTGCCAGCCAGTGCACGCTCCGACGAGCAGATTTGAATTTTCTGGATATTCAGCAATCTGCTGGGAACTCGTGCGAAATGTGTTATTAGAGTGCGAAATGCACTAAACAAGGTGCAGCACTATGCTGCCAGCCACTGCATGCTCCGAAGAGCAGATTTGAAGTTTCTAGATATTTTACGATATGCTGAGAACTTGTGCGAAACGTGGTATTAACGTGCGAAATGCTTGAAAGAAGGTGCAGCACTCAGCTGCCAGCTACCGCTAGCTCCGAAAATCAGATTTTAAGTTTCTGGATATTAAGCAATCAGCTGCGAACTCGTGCGAAATGTGTTATTTGAGTGGGAAACGCTAGCAATAAGGTGCAGCACTCTGCTGCCAGCTAGCCCACGCTCCGAAGAGCAGATTTGAAAGTTCAGGATATTACGCAATCAGCTGCGAACTCGCTCGAAATGTGTTATTCAAGTGGGAAACGCTTGCAACAAGGTGCTGCACTCTGCTGCCAGCCAGTGCAGGCTCCGACCAGCAGATTTAAAGTTTCTAGATATTCCGCGATCTGCAGCGAACTTTTGCGAAATGTTTTATAAAAATGCAAAATGCTTGAAAAAAGGTGCAGCACTCTGCTACCAGCCAGCTCAAGCTCCGACGAGCAGATTAGAAGTTTCTAGATATTCCGCGATCTGCTGCGAACTTGTGCGAAATGAGTTATTCAAGTGCGAAATGCCTGCAACAAGGTGCAGCACTCTGCTGCCAGCTACCCCATACTCCGAAAAGCAGAATTGAAGTTTCTGGATACTCCGCAATCTGCTGCGAACTTGTGCGAAATGAGTTAGTCAATCGAGCCATGCTAGTAACCAGGTGCAGTACTCTGCTGCCAGCTAGCACACGCTCCAAAGAGCAGATTTTAGGTTTCTAGATATTCCGCGATCTGCTAAGAACTCGTGCGAAATGTGTTATTCAAGGGCGAAATGCTTGCGACAAGGTGCAGCACTCTGCTGCCAGCCAGGGCACGCACCGAATAGCAGATTTGAAGTTTCTATTTATTTCACGATCTGCTGCGAACTCGAGCGAAATGTTTTATTCAAGGGCGAAATGCTTGAAACAAGGTGTTGCACTCTGCTGCCAGTGAGTGCAGGCTCCGACGAGCAGATTTACAGTTTCTAGATATTCCGCGATCTGCTGCGAACTTGTGCGAAACGTATTATTCAAGTGCGAAATGCTAGAAACAAGGTGCAGCACTCTGCTGCCTGCCAGCCCACGCTCCAAAAAGCAGATTAGAAGTTGCTGGATATTCCGCAATCAGCTGCGAACTCATGCGAAATGAGTCATTCAAGTTCGAAATGCTTGAAGCAAGGTGCAGCACTCAGCTGCCAGCTACAGCAGCTCCTAATAGCAGATTTGAAGTTTCTGGATATTCCGCGATCTGATGCTAACTCCAGCGAAATGAGTTAGTCAATCGAGCCATGCTAGTAACCAGGTGCAGTACTCTGCTGCCAGCTAGCACACGCTCCGAAGAGCAGATTTTAGGTTTCTAGATATTCCGCGATCTGCTAAGAACTTGTGCGAAATGTGTTGTTACCGTGCGAAATGCTTTAAACAAGGTGCAGCACTCAGCTGCCAGTTAGCTCACGCTCCGACGAGCAGACTTGAAGTTTCTAGATATTCCGCAATCTGTTGCGAACTCGTGCGAAATGTGTTATTCAAGGGCGAAATACTTGAAACAAGGTGCTGCACTCTGCTGCCAGCCAGTGCACGCTCCGACGAGCAGATTTGAATTTTCTGGATAATCAGCAATCTGCTGCGAACTCGTGCGAAATGTGCTATTCACGTGCGAAATGCTTGAAACAAGGTGCAGCTCTCAGCTGCCAGACAGCTCACGCACCGGCTAACAGATTTGAAGTTTCTAGATATTCCACGATCTGCTCGGAACTTGTGCGAAACGTGGTATTAACGTGCGAAATGCTTGAAAGAAGGTGCAGCACTCTGCTACCAGCCAGCTCACGCTCCGACGAGCAGATTTAAAGTTTCTAGATATTCCGTGATCTGCTGCGAACTTGTGCGAAATGTGTTATTGAAGTGCGAAATGCCTGCAACCAGGTGCAGCACTCTGCTGCCAGCTAGCCCACGCTCCGAAGAGCAGATTTGAAACAAGGTCCAGCACTATGCTGCCAGCCAGAGCATGCTCCGAAGAGCAGATTTGAAGTTTTTAGATATTTCACGATCTGCTGGGAACTTGTGCGAACCGTGGTATTAACGTGCGAAATGCTTGAAAGAAGGTGCAGCACTCAGCTGCCAGCTACAGCACGCTCCGAAAATCAGATTTTAAGTTTCTGGATATTAGGCGATCAGCTTCGAACTCGTGCGAAATGTGTAATTCAAGTGGGAAACGCTTGCAATAAGGTCCAGGACTCTGCCGCCAGCTAGCCCACGCTCCGAAAAGCAGATTTGAAATTTCAGGATATTCTGCGATCTGCTGCAAACTCTTGCGAAAAGTGTTTTTCAAGTGCGAAATGCTTAAAACAAGGTGCAGCACTCTGCTGCTGCCAGTGCACGCTCCAACGAACAGATTTAACGTTTCTAGATATTCCGCGATCAACAGCGAAGTCGTGCGAAATGTTTTATTAAAGTGCAAAATGCTTGACAAAACGTGCAGCACTCTGCTACCATCCAGCTCACGCTCCGAAGAGCAGATTTGAAGTTTCTGGATATTCCGCGATCTGATGGTAACACGTGCGAAATAAGTTTTTAAGTGCAAAATGCTTAGAGCAAGGTGCAGCACTCTGCTTCCAGCCAGCTCACGCACCGGCGAGCAGATTTAAAGTTTCTAGATATTCCGCGATCTGCTGCGAACTCTCGCAAAATGTGTTTTTCAAGTGCGAAATGCTTAAGGGAAGGTGCAGCAATCAGCTGCCAGCTACCGCACGCTCCGGCAAGCAGATTTGAAGTTTCAAATTATTCTGCAATCTTCTGCGAACTCGAGCGAAATGTGTTTTTCAAATGCGAAATGCTTGAAACAAGGTGCAGCAATCAGCTGCCAGCTACCCCACGCTCCGGCAAGCAGATTTGAAGTTTCTAAGTATTCGGCAATCTTTTGCGAACTCGTGCGAAATGTGTTATTCAAGTGCGAAATGCTTGAAACAAGGTGCAGCACGCTGCTGCCAGCAAGTGCACCCTTCGACGAGCAGATTTGAATTTTCTAGATATTCAGCAATCTGCTGCGAACTCTTGCGAAATGTGTTAATAGAGTGCGAAATGCACGAAACAAGGTGCAGCACTATCCTGCCAGCCACTGCATGCTCCGAAGAGAAGATTTGAAGTTTCTTGATATTCCGCGATCTGCTGCGAACTTGTGCGAAATGTGTTATTCACGTGCGAAATGCTTGAAACAAGGTGCAGCGCTCAGCTACCAGCCAGCTCACGCACCGGCTAACAGATTTGAAGTTTCTAGATATTCCACGATCTGCTGGGAACTTGTGCGAAACGTGGTATTAACGTGCAAAATGCTTGAAAGAAGGTGCAGCACTCAGCTGCCAACTACCGCACGCTCCGAAAATTAGATTTGAAATTCCTGGATATTAAGCAATCAGCTGCGAACTTGAGCGAAATGTATTATTCTAGTGGGAAACGCTTGCAACAAGGTGGAGCACTCTGCTGCCAGCCAGTGCAGGCTCCGACGAGCAGATTTAAAGTTTCTAGATATTCCACGATCTGCAGCAAACTCTTGCGAAATGTTTTATTAAAGTGCAAAATGCTTGAAAAAAGGTGCAGCACTCTGCTACCAGCCAGCTCAAGCTCCGACGAGCAGATTTGAAGTTTCTAGATATTCCGCTATCTGCTGCGAACTTGTGCGAAATGTGTTATTCAAGTGCGAAATGCCTGCAACAAGGTGCAGCACTCTGCTGCCATCTAGCCCACGCTCCGAAGAGCAGATTTGAAGTTTCTGGATATTCTGCGATCTGCTGCGAACTCGTGTGACATGTGTTTTTCAAGTGCGAAATGCTTGAAACAAGGTGCAGCACTCTGCTGCCAGCCAGTGCACGCTCCGACGAGCAGATTTGAAGTTTCTGGATATTCTGCGATCTGCTGCGAACTCGAGCGACATGTGTTTTTCAAGTGCGAAATGCTTGAAACAAGGTGCAGCACTCTGCTGCCAGCCAGTGCACGCTCCGAAGAGCAGATTTTAGGTTTCTAGATATTCCGCGATCTGCTAAGAACTCGTGCGAAATGTGTTATTCAAGGGCGAAATGCTTGCGACAAGGTGCAGCACTCTGCTGCCAGCCAGGGCACGCGCCGAATAGCAGATTTGAAGTTTCTAGATATTCCGCGATCAGCTGCGAACTCGTGCAAAATGTGTTATTGAAAGGTGAAATGCTTTAAACAAGGTGCTGCACTCTGCTGCCAGCCAGTGCACGCTCCGACGAACAGATTTGAATTTTCTGGATATTCAGCAATCTGCTGCGAACTCGTGCGAAATGTGCTATTCACGTGCGAAATGCTTGAAACAAGGTGCAGCTCTCAGCTGCCAGACAGCTCACGCACCGGCTAACAGATTTGAAGTTTCTAGATATTCCACGATCTGCTGGGAACTTGTGCGAAACGTGGTATTAACGTGCGAAATGCTTGAAAGAAGGTGCAGCACTCAGCTGCCAACTACCGCACGCTCCGAAAATCAGATTTGAAATTTTTGGATATTAAGCAATCAGCTGGGAACTCGCACGAAATGTGTTATTCAAGTGGGAAACGCTTGCAACAAGGTGCAGCACTCTGCTGCCAGCCAGTGCAGGCTCCGACGAGCATATTTAAAGTTTCTAGATATTCCATGATCTGCAGCGAACTCTTGCGAAATGTTTTATTAAAGTGCAAAATGCTTGAAAAAAGGTGCAGCACTCTGCTACCAGCCAGCTCACGCTCCGACGAGCAGATTTAAAGTTTCTAGATATTCCGTGATCTGCTGCGAACTTGTGCGAAATGTGTTATTCAAGTGCGAAATGCCTGCAACCAGGTGCAGCACTCTGCTGCCAGCTAGCCCACGCTCCGAAGAGCAGATTTAAAGTTTCTGGATATTCTGCGATCGGCTGCGAACTCGTGCGACATGTGTTTTTCAAGTGCGAAATGTTTGAAACAAGGTGCAGCACTCTGCTGCCAGCCAGTGCACGCTCCGACGAGCAGATTTGAAGTTTCTGGAAATTCTGCGATTTGCTTACAACTCGTGCGAAAGGTCCTATTCAAGTGAGGAATGCATGCAACAAGGGGCAGTACTCTGCTTCCAGCCAGTGCACGTTCTGAAGAGCAGATTTGAAGTTTCTAGATATTCCGCGATCAGCTGCGAACTCGTGCAAAACTAGTTATTGAAGGGCGAAATGCTTTAAACAAGGTGCTGCACTCTGCTGCCAGCCAGTGCATGCTCCGACGAGCAGATTTGAATTTTATGGATATTCAGCAATCTGCTGCGAACTCATGCGAAATGTGTTATTAGAGTGCGAAATGCACGAAACAAGGTGCAGCACTCTGCTGCCAGCCAGCTCATGCACCGGCGAGCAGATTTAAAGTTTCTAGATATTCAGCGATCTGCTGCGAACTCTCGCAAAATGTGTTTTTCAAGTGCGAAATGCTTAAGGGAAGGTGCAGCAATCAGCTGCCAGTTACCGCACGCTCCGGCAAGCAGATTTGAAGTTTCTAAATATTCCGCAATCTGTTGCGAACTCGTGCGAAATGTGTTATTCAAGGGCGAAATGCTTGCGACAAGGTGCAGCACTCTGCTGCCAGCCAGGGCACGCTCCGAATAGCAGATTTGAAGTTTCTAAATATTCGGCAATCTTTTGCGAACTCGTGCGAAATGTGTTATTCAAGTGCGAAATGCTTAAAACAAGGTGCAGCACGCTGCTGCTTGCCAGTGCACCCTTCGACGAGCAGATTTGAATTTTCTAGATATTCAGCAATCTGCTGCGAACTCTTGCGAATTGTGTTAATAGAGTGCGAAATGCACGAAACAAGGTGCAGCACTATCCTGCCAGCCACTGCATGCTCCGAAGAGAAGATTTGAAGTTTCTTGATATTCCGCGATCTGCTGCGAACTTGTGCGAAATGTGTTATTCACGTGCGAAATGCTTGAAACAAGGTGCAGCGCTCAGCTGCCAGCCAGCTCACGCACCGGCTAACAGATTTGAAGTTTCTAGATATTCCACGATCTGCTGGGAACTTGTGCGAAACGTGGTATTAACGTGCGAAATGCTTGAACGAAGGTGCAGCACTTAGCTGCCAGTTAGCTCACGCTTCGACGAGCAGATTTGAATTTTCTGGATATTCAGCAATCTGCTGCGAACTCATGCGAAATGTGTTATTAGAGTGCGAAATGCACGAAAAACAAGGTGCAGCACTCTGCTGCCAGCCAGCTCACGCTCCGACTAGCAGATTAGAATTTTCTAGGTATTCGGCAATCTCTCGCGAACTCGTGCGAAATGTGTTATTTAAGTGCGAAATGTAGGAAACCAGGTTCAGCACTCTGATGCCAGGTACTGCTAGCTCCAAAAAGCATATTTGAAGTTTCTGGATATTCCGCGATCTGCTGCGAACTCGTGCAACATGTGTTATTGAAGTGCGAAATGCTTTAAACATGGTGCAGCACTCTGCTGCCAGCTACCCCACACTCAGAAAAGCAGATTTCAAGTTTTTGGATACTTCGCGATCTGCTGCGAACTTGTGCAAAGTGAGTTAGTCAATCGAGCCATGCTTGTAACAAGGTGCAGTACTCTGCTGCCAGCTACCTCACGCTCCGAAGAGCAGATTTTAGGTTTCTACATATTCCGCGATCAGCTAAGAACTCGTGCGAAATGTGTATTTACCGTGCGAAATGCTTGAAACAAGGTGCAGCACTCAGCTGCCAGCCAGTGCACGCTCCGAATAGCAGATTTGAAGTTTCTGGATATTCCGCGATCTGATGGTAACACGTGCGAAATGAGTTTTTAAGTGCGAAACGCTTAGAGCAAGGTGTAGCACTCTGCTTCCAGCCAGCTCACGCACCGGCGAGCATATTTAAAGTTTCTAGATATTCCGCAATCTGCTGCGAACCTGTGCAAAATGAATTATTCAATTGCGAAATGGTTGTAACAAGGTGCAGCACTCTGCTGCCAGCCAGTGCACGCTCCGAAGAGCAGATTTGAAGTTTCTGGATATTCCGCGATCTGATGGTAACACGTGCGAAATGAGTTTTTAAGTGCGAAACGCTTAGAGCAAGGTGTAGCACTCTGCTTCCAGCCAGCTCACGCACCGGCGAGCATATTTAAAGTTTCTAGATATTCCGCGATCTGGTGCGAACTCGTGCCAAATGAGTTTTTTAAGTGCGAAATGCTTAAGGAAAGGTGCAGCGATCAGCTGCCAGCTACCGCACGCTCCGGCAAGCAGATTTGAAGTTTCTAGATATTCCACGATCTGCTGGGAACTTGTGCGAAACGTGGTATTAACGTGCGAAATGCTTGAAAGAAGGTGCAGCACTCAGCTGCCAACTACCGCACGCTCCGAAAATCAGATTTGAAATTTTTGGATATTAAGCAATCAGCTGGGAACTCGCACGAAATGTGTTATTCAAGTGGGAAACGCTTGCAACAAGGTGCAGCACTCTGCTGCCAGCCAGTGCAGGCTCCGACGAGCAGATTTAAAGTTTCTAGATATTCCACGATCTGCAGCGAACTCTTGCGAAATGTTTTATTAAAGTGCAAAATGCTTGAAAAAAGGTGCAGCACTCTGCTACCAGCCATCTCACGCTCCGACGAGCAGATTTAAAGTTTCTAGATATTCCGTGATCTGCTGCGAACTTGTGCGAAATGTGTTATTCAAGTGCGAAATGCCTGCAACCAGGTGCAGCACTCTGCTGCCAGCTAGCCCACGCTCCGAAGAGCAGATTTAAAGTTTCTGGATATTCTGCGATCGGCTGCCAACTCGTGCGACATGTGTTTTTCAAGTGCGAAATGTTTGAAACAAGGTGCAGCACTCTGCTGCCAGCCAGTGCACGCTCCGACGAGCAGATTTGAAGTTTCTGGAAATTCTGCGATTTGCTTACAACTCGTGCGAAAGGTCCTATTCAAGTGAGTAATGCATGCAACAAGGGGCTGTACTCTGCTTCCAGCCAGTGCACGTTCTGAAGAGCAGATTTGAAGTTTCTAGATATTCCGCGATCAGCTGCGAACTCGTGCAAAACTAGTTATTGAAGGGCGAAATGCTTTAAACAAGGTGCTGCACTCTGCTGCCAGCCAGTGCATGCTCCGACGAGCAGATTTGAATTTTATGGATATTCAGCAATCTGCTGCGAACTCATGCGAAATGTGTTATTAGAGTGCGAAATGCACGAAACAAGGTGCAGCACTCTGCTGCCAGCCAGCTCATGCACCGGCGAGCAGATTTAAAGTTTCTAGATATTCAGCGATCTGCTGCGAACTCTCGCAAAATGTGTTTTTCAAGTGCGAAATGCTTAAGGGAAGGTGCAGCAATCAGCTGCCAGTTACCGCACGCTCCGGCAAGCAGATTTGAAGTTTCTAAATATTCCGCAATCTGTTGCGAACTCGTGCGAAATGTGTTATTCAAGGGCGAAATGCTTGCGACAAGGTGCAGCACTCTGCTGCCAGCCAGGGCACGCTCCGAATAGCAGATTTGAAGTTTCTAATTATTCTGCAATCTTCTGCGAACTCGAGCGAAATGTGTTTTTCAAATGCGAAATGCTTGAAACAAGGTGCAGCAATCAGCTGCCAGCTACCGCACGCTCCGGCAAGCAGATTTGAAGTTTCTAAATATTCGGCAATCTTTTGCGAACTCGTGCGAAATGTGTTATTCAAGTGCGAAATGCTTAAAACAAGGTGCAGCACGCTGCTGCCTGCCAGTGCACCCTTCGACGAGCAGATTTGAATTTTCTAGATATTCAGCAATCTGCTGCGAACTCTTGCGAATTGTGTTAATAGAGTGCGAAATGCACGAAACAAGGTGCAGCACTATCCTGCCAGCCACTGCATTCTCCGAAGAGAAGATTTGAAGTTTCTTGATATTCCGCGATCTGCTGCGAACTTGTGCGAAATGTGTTATTCACGTGCGAAATGCTTGAAACAAGGTGCAGCGCTCAGCTGCCAGCCAGCTCACGCACCGGCTAACAGATTTGAAGTTTCTAGATATTCCACGATCTGCTGGGAACTTGTGCGAAACGTGGTATTAACGTGCGAAATGCTTGAACGAAGGTGCAGCACTCAGCTGCCAGTTAGCTCACGCTTCGACGAGCAGATTTGAATTTTCTGGATATTCAGCAATCTGCTGCGAACTCATGCGAAATGTGTTATTAGAGTGCGAAATGCACGAAACAAGGTGCAGCACTCTGCTGCCAGCCAGCTCACGCTCCGACTAGCAGATTAGAATTTTCTAGGTATTCGGCAATCTCTCGCGAACTCGTGCGAAATGTGTTATTTAAGTGCGAAATGTAGGAAACCAGGTTCAGCACTCTGATGCCAGGTACTGCTAGCTCCAAAAAGCATATTTGAAGTTTCTGGATATTCCGCGATCTGCTGCGAACTCGTGCAAAATGTGTTATTGAAGTGCGAAATGCTTGAAACTAGGTGCAGCACTGTGCTGCCAGCTACCCCACACTCCGAAAAGCAGATTTGAAGTTTTTGGTTACTTCGCGATCTGCTGCGAACTTGTGCAAAGTGAGTTAGTCAATCGAGCCATGCTTGTAACAAGGTGCAGTACTCTGCTGCCAGCTACCTCACGCTCCGAAGAGCAGATTTTAGGTTTCTACATATTCCGCGATCAGCTAAGAACTCGTGCGAAATGTGTATTTACCGTGCGAAATGCTTGAAACAAGGTGCAGCACTCAGCTGCCAGCCAGTGCACGCTCCGAATAGCAGATTTGAAGTTTCTGGATATTCCGCGATCTGATGCTAATTCGTGCGAAATGAGTTTTTTAAGTGCGAAATGCTTAAAGCAAGGTGTAGCACTCTGCTTCCAGCCAGCTCACGCACCGGCGAGCATATTTAAAGTTTCTAGATATTCCGCAATCTGCTGCGAACCTGTGCAAAATGAATTATTCAATTGCGAAATGGTTGTAACAAGGTGCAGCACTCTGCTGCCAGCCAGTGCACGCTCCGAAGAGCAGATTTGAAGTTTCTGGATATTCCGCGATCTGATGGTAACACGTGCGAAATGAGTTTTTAAGTGCGAAACGCTTAGAGCAAGGTGTAGCACTCTGCTTCCCGCCTGCTTACGCACCGGCGAGCAGATTTAAAGTTTCTAGATATTCCGCGATTTGGTGCGAACTCGTGCAAAATGTGTTTTTCAAGTGCGAAATTCTTAAGGAAAGGTGCAGCGATCAGCTGCCAGCTACAGCACGCTCCGGCAAGCAGATTTAAAGTTTCTAGATATTCCACAATCTGTTGCGAACTCGTGCAAAATGTGTTATTCAAGGGCGAAATGCTTGCGACAAGGTGCAGCACTCTGCTGCCAGCCAGGGCACGCTCCGAATAGCAGATTTGAAGTTTCTATTTATTTCACGATCTGCTGCGAACTCGAGCAAAACGTGTTTTTCAAATGCGAACTGCTTGAAAAAAGGTGCAGCAAGCTGCTGCCAGCCAGTGCAAGCTTCGACGAGCAGATTTGAATTTTCTGGATATTCACCAATCTGCTGCGAACTCGTGCGAAATGTGTTATTAGAGTGCGAAATGCACGAAACAAGGTGCAGCACTATGCTGCCAGCCACTGCATGCTTCAAAGAGCAGATTTAAAGTTTCGAGATATTTCACGATCTGCTGGGAACTTGTGCGAAACGTGGTATTAACGTTCGAAATGCTTGAACGAAGAAGCAGCACTCAGGTGCCAGCTACCGTACGCTCCGAAAATCAGATTTTAAGTTTCTGGATATTAGGCAATCAGCTTCGAACTCGTGCGAAATGTGTTATTCAAGTAGGAAACGCTTGCAATAAGGTCCAGGACCCTGCCGCCAGCTAGCCCACGCTCCGAAGAGCAGATTTGAAGTTTCAGGATATTCTGCGATCTGCTGCAAACTCTTGCGAAAAGTGTTTTTCAAGTGCGAAATCCTTTAAACAAGGTGCTGCACTCTCCTGCCAGCCAGTGCACGTTCTGAAGAGCAGATTTAAAGTTTCTAGATATTCCGCGATCTGGTGCGAACTCGTGCAAAATGAGTTTTTCATGTGCGAAATGCTTAAGGGAAGGTGCAGCAATCTGCTGCTAGCTACCGCACGCTCCGGCAAGCACATTTGAAGTTTCTAGTTATTCTGCGATCTGCTGCGAACTCGTGCGAAATGTGTTATTCACGTGCAAAATGCTAGAAACAAGGTGCAGCACTCTGCTGCCAGCCAGGGCACGCTCCGAATAGCAGATTTGAAGTTTCTAGTTATTCTGCAATCTGCTGCAAACTCGTGCGAAATGTGTTATTCACGCGCGAAATGCTTAAACAAGCTGCTGCACTCTGCTGCCAGCCAGTGCACGCTCCGACGAGCAGATTTCAATTTTCTGGATATTCAGCAATCTGCTGGGAACTCGTGCGAAATGTGTTATTCAAGTGCGAAATGCCTGCAACAAGGTGCAGCACTCTGCTGCCAGCTACCCCATGCTCCGAAAAGCAGATTTGAAGTTTCTAGTTATTCTGCAATCTGCTGCAAACTCGTGCGAAATGTGTTATTCACGTGCGAAATGCTTGAAACAAGCTGCTGCACTCAGCTGCCTGTTAGCTCACGCTCCGACGAGCAGACTTGAAGTTTCTAGATATTCCGCAATCTGCTGCGAACTTGTGCGAAACGTATTATTCAAGTGCGAAATGCTAAAAACAAGGTGCAGCACTCTGCTGCCTGCCAGCCCACGCTCCGAAAAGCAGATTAGAAGTTCTGGATATTCTGCGATCAGCTGCGAACTCGTGCGAAATGAGTCATTCAAGTTCGAAATGCTTGACGCAAGGTGCAGCACTTAGCTGCCAGCTACCGCAGCTCCTAATAGCAGATTTTAAATTTCTGGATATTCCGCGATCTGATGCTAATTCGTGCGAACTGAGTTTTTTAAGTGCGAAATGCTTAAAGCAAGGTGTAGCACTCTGCTGCCAGCCAGCTCACACACCGGCGAGCATATTTAAAGTTTCTAGATATTCCGAAATCTGCTGCGAAGCTGTGCACAATGAATTATTCAAATACGAAATGGTTGTAACTAGGTGCAGCACTCTGCTGCCAGCCAGTGCACGCTCCGAAGACCAGATTTGAAGTTTCTAGATATTTCACGATATGCTGGGAGCTTGTGCGAAACGTGGTATTAACGTGGGAGATGCTTGAAAGAAGGTGCAGCACTCAGCTGCCAGCTACGGCACGCTCCGAAAATCAGATTTTAAGTTTCCGGATATTAGGCGATCAGCTTCGAACTCGTGCGAAATGTGTTATTCAAGTGGGAAATGCTTGCAATAAGGTGCAGCACTCTGCTGGCAGCTAGCCCACGCTCCGAAGAGCAGATTTGAAAGTTCAGGATATTACACAATCAGCTGCGAACTCGAGCGAAATGTGTAATTCAAGTGGGAAACGCTTGCAACAAGGTGCTGCACTCTGCTCTCAGATAGTGCAGGCTCCGACGAGCAGATTTAAAGTTTCTAGATATTCCGCGATCTGCAGCGAACTCTTGCGAAATGTTTTATAAAAGTGCAAAATGCTTGAAAAAAGGTGCAGCACTCTGCTTTCAGCCAGCTCACGCTCCGACGAGCAGATAAGAAGTTTCTAGATATTCCGCGATCTGCTGCGAACTTGTGCGAAATGTGTTATTGAAGTGCGAAATGCCTGCAACAAGGTGCAGCACTCTGCTGCCATCTAGCCCACGCTCCGAAGAGCAGATTTGAAGTTTCTGGATATTCTGCGATCTGCTGCGAACTCGTGCGACATGTGTTTTTTAAGTGCGAAATGCTTGAAACAAGGTGCAGCACTCTGCTGCCAGCCAGTGCACGCTCCGACGAGCAGATTTGAAGTTTCTGGAAATTCTTCGATTTGCTTACAACTCGTGCGAAAGGTCTTATTCAAGTGAGAAATGCATGCAACAAGGGGCAGTACTCTGCTGCCAGCCAGTGAACGTTATGAAGAGCAGATTTGAAGTTTCTAGATATTCTGCGATCAGCTGCGAACTCGTGCAAAATCTGTTATTGAAAGGCGAAATGCTTTAAACAAGGTGCTGCACTCTGCTGCCAGCCAGTGCACGCTCCGACGAACAGATTTGAATTTTCTGGATATTCAGCAATCTGCTGCGAACTCGTGCAAAATGTGCTATTCACGTGCGAAATGCTTGAAACAAGGTGCAGCTCTCAGCTGCCAGACAGCTTACGCACCGGCTAACAGATTTGAAGTTTCTAGATATTCCACGATCTGCTGGGAACTTGTGCGAAACGTGGTATTAACGTGCGAAATGCTTGAAAGAAGGTGCAGCACTCTGCTGCCAGCCAGTGCAGGCTCCGACGAGCAGATTTAAAGTTTCTAGATATTCCACGATCTGCAGCGAACTCTTGCGAAATGTTTTATTAAAGTGCAAAATGCTTGAAAAAAGGTGCAGCACTCTGCTACCAGCCAGCTCACGCTCCGACGAGCAGATTTAAAGATTCTAGATATTCCGTGATCTGCTGCGAACTTGTGCGAAATGTGTTATTCAAGTGCGAAATGCCTGCAACCAGGTGCAGCACTCTGCTGCCAGCTAGCCCACGCTCCGAAGAGCAGATTTAAAGTTTCTGGATATTCTGCGATCTGCTGCGAACTCGTGCGACATGTGTTTTTCAAGTGCGAAATGCTTGAAACAAGGTGCAGCACTCTACTGCCAGCCAGTGCACGCTCCGACGAGCAGATTTGAAGTTTCTGGAAATTCTGCGATTTGCTTACAACTCGTGCGAAAGGTCCTATTCAAGTGAGGAATGCATGCAACAAGGGGCAGTACTCTGCTACCAGCCAGTGCACGTTCTGAAGAGCAGATTTGAAGTTTCTAGATATTCTGCGATCAGCTGCGAACTCGTGCAAAATGTGTTATTGAAGGGCGAAATGCTTTAAACAAGGTGCTGCACTCTGCTGCCAGCCAGTGCATGCTCCGACGAGCAGATTTGAATTTTCTGGATATTCAGCAATCTGCTGCGAACTTATGCGAAATGTGTTATTAGAGTGCGAAATGCACGAAACAAGGTACAGCACTCTGCTGCCAGCCAGCTCATGCTCCGACTAGCAGATTAGAATTTTCTAGATATTCCGCAATCTGTTGCGAACTCGTGCGAAACGTGTTATTCAAGGGCGAAATACTTGCGCAAAGCTGCAGCACTCTGCTGCCAGCCAGAGCACGCGCCGAATAGCAGATTTAAAGTTTCTATTTATTTCACGATCTGCTGCGAACTCGAGCGAAATATGTTATTCAAGGGCGAAATGCTTGTAACAAGGTGCTGCACTCTGCTGCCAGCCAGTGCACGCTCCGACGAGCAGATTTGAATTTTCTGGATATTCAGCAATCTGCTGCGAACTCGTGCAAAATGTGCCATTCACGTGCGAAATGCTTGAAACAAGGTGCAGCTCTCAGCTGCCAGACAGCTTACGCACCGGCTAACAGATTTGAAGTTTCTAGATATTCCACGATCTGCTGGGAACTTGTGCGAAACGTGGTATTAACGTGCGAAATGCTTGAAAGAAGGTGCAGCACTCTGCTGCCAGCCAGTGCAGGCTCCGACGAGCAGATTTAAAGTTTCTAGATATTCCACGATCTGCAGCGAACTCTTGCAAAATGTTTTATTAAAGTGCAAAATGCTTGAAAAAAGGTGCAGCACTCTGCTACCAGCCAGCTCACGCTCCGACGAGCAGATTTAAAGTTTCTAGATATTCCGTGATCTGCTGCGAACTTGTGCGAAATGTGTTATTCAAGTGCGAAATGCCTGCAACCAGGTGCAGCACTCTGCTGCCAGCTAGCCCACGCTCCGAAGAGCAGATTTAAAGTTTCTGGATATTCTGCGATCTGCTGCGAACTCGTGCGAAATGTGTTTTTCAAGTGCGAAATGCCTGCAACAAGGTGCAGCACTCTGCTGCCAGCTACCCCATGCTCCGAAAAGCAGATTTGAAGTTTCTGGATACTCAGCAATCTGCTGCGAACTTGTGCTAAATGAGTTAGTCAATCGAGCCATGCTAGTAACCAGGTGCAGTACTCTGCTGCCAGCTAGCACACGCTCCGAAGAGCAGATTTTAGGTTTCTAGATATTCCGCGATCTGCTAAGAACTCGTGCGAAATGTGTTATTCAAGGGCGAAATGCTTGCGACAAGGTGCAGCACTCTGCTGCCAGCCAGGGCACGCTCCGAATAGCAGATTTGAAGTTTCTATTTATTTCACGATCTGCTGCAAACTCAACCGAAACGTGTTTTCAAATGCGAACTGCTTGAAACAAGGTGCAGCACGCTGCTGCAAGCCAGTGCACGCTTCGACGAGCAGATTTGAATTTTCTGGATATTCAGCAATCTGCTGCGAACTCGTGCGAAATGTGTTATTAGAGTGCGAAATGCACGAAACAACGTGCAGCACTATGCTGCCAGCCAGAGCATGCTCCGAAGAGCAGATTTGAAGTTTTTAGATATTTCACGATCTGCTGGGAACTTGTGCGAAACGTGGTATTAACGTGCGAAATGCTTGAAAGAAGGTGCAGCACTCAGCTGCCTGTTAGCTCACGCTCCGACGAGCAGACTTGAAGTTTCTAGATATTCCGCAATCTGTTGCGAACTCGAGCGAAATGTGTTATTCAAGGGCGAAATGCTTGAAACAAGGTGCTGCACTCTGCTGCCAGCCAGTGCACGCTCCGACGAGCAGATTGAATTTTCTGGATATTCAGCAATCTGCTGCGAACTCGTGCGAAATGTGTTATTAGAGTGCGAAATGCTTAAAACAAGGTGCAGCACACTGCTGCTGCCAGTGCACGCTCCAACGAGCAGATTTAACGTTTCTAGATATTCCGCGATCAACAGCAAAGTCGTGCGAAATGTTTTTATTAAAGTGCAAAATGCTTGACAAAAGGTGCAGCACTCTGCTACCAGCCAGCTTACGATCCGACGATCTAATTTGAAGTTTCTAGTTATTCTGCGATCTGCTGCGAACTCGTGCGAAATGTGTTATTCAAGGGCGAAATGCTTGAAACAAGGTGCTGCACTCTGCTGCCAGCCAGTGCACGCTCCGACGAGCAGATTTGATTTTTCTGGATATTCAGCAATCTGCTGCGAACTCGTGCGAAATGTGTTATTAGAGTGCGAAATGCTTAAAACAAGGTGGAGCACTCTGCTGCTGCCAGTGCACGCTCCAACGAGCAGATTTAACGTTTCTAGATATTCCGCGATCAACAGCAAAGTCGTGCGAAATGTTTTATTAAAGTGCAAAATGCTTGACAAAAGGTGCAGCACTCTGCTACCAGCCAGCTTACGATCCGACGAGCAAATTTGAAGTTTCTAGTTATTCTGCGATCTGCTGCGAACTCGTGCGAAATGTGTTATTCAAGGGCGAAATGCTTGAAACAAGGTGCTGCACTTTGCTGCCAGCCAGTGCACGCTCCGACGAGCAGATTAGAATTTTCTAGGTATTCGCCAATCTGCTGCGAACTCGTGCGAAATGTGTTATTCAAGGGCGAAATGCTTGCGACAGGGTGCAGCACGCTGCTGCCAGCCAGTGCACCCTTCGACGAGCAGATTTGAATTTTCTAGATACTCAGCATTCTGCTGCGAACTCGTGCGAAATGTGTTATTAGAGTGCGAAATGCACGAAACAAGGTGCAGCACTATGCTGCCAGCCAGCTCACGCACCGGCTAACAGATTTGAAGTTTCTAGATATTTCACGATATGCTGGGAACTTGTGCGAAACGTGGTATTAACGTGCGAATTGCTTGAGAGAAGGTGCAGCACTCAGCTGCCAGCTACCGCACGCTCTGAAAATGAGATTTTAAGTTTCTGGATATTAAGCAATCAGCTGCGAACTCGTGCGAAATGTGTTATTTGAGTGGGAAACGCTTGCAATAAGGTGCAGCACTCTGCTGCCAGCTAGCCCACGCTCCGAAGAGCAGATTTGAAAGTTCAGGATATTATGCAATTAGCTGCGAACTCGTGCGAACTGTGTTATTCAAGTGGGAAACGCTTGTAACAAGGTGCTGCACTCTGCTGCCAGCCAGTGCAGGCTCCGACGAGCAGATTTAAAGTTTCTAGATATTCCGCGATCTGCTGCAAACTTGTGCGAAATGAGTTATTCAAGTGCGAAATGCCTGCAACAAGGTGCAGCACTCTGCTGCCAGCTACCCCATGCTCCGAAAAGCAGATTTGAAGTTTCTGGATACTCCGCAATCTGCTGCGAACTTGTGTGAAATGAGTAAGTCAATCGAGCCATGCTAGTAACCAGGTGCAGTACTCTGCTGCCAGCTAGCACACGCTCCGAAGAGCAGATTTTAGGTTTCTAGATATTCCGCGATCTGCTAAGAACTCGTGCGAAATGTGTTATTCAAGGGCGAAATGCTTGCGACAAGGTGCAGCACTCTGCTGCCAGCCAGGGCACGCTCCGAATAGCAGATTTGAAGTTTCTATTTATTTCACGATCTGCTGCAAACTTAACCGAAACGTGTTTTTCAAATGCGAACTGCTTGAAACGAGGTGCAGCACGCTGCTGCCAGCCAGTGCACGCTTCGACGAGCAGATTTGAATTTTCTGGATATTCAGCAATCTGCTGCGAACTCGTGCGAAATATGTTATTAGAGTGCGAAATGCACGAAACAAGGTGCAGCACTATGCTGCCAGCCAGAGCATGCTCCGAAGAACAGATTTGAAGTTTTAAGATATTTCACGATCTGCTGGGAACTTGTGCGAAACGTGGTATTGACGTGCGAAATGCTTGAAAGAAGGTGCAGCACTCAGCTGCCAGCTACCCCACGCTCCGAAAATCAGATTTTAAGTTTCTGGATATTAAGCGATCAGCTTCGAACTCGTGCGAAATGTGTTATTCAAGTGGGGAAACGCTTGCAATAAGGTCCAGGACTCTGCCGCCAGCTAGCCCACGCTCCGAAAAGCAGATTTGAAGTTTCAGGATATTCTGCGATCTGCTGCAAACTCTTGCGAAAAGTGTTTTTTTTCAAGTGCGAAACGCCTTAAACAAGGTGCAGCACTCTGCTGCTGCCAGTGCACGCTCCAACGAGCAGATTTAACGTTTCTAGGTATTCCGCGATCAACAGCGAAGTCGTGCGAAATGTTTTATCAAGTGCAAAATGCTTGCAAAAGGTGCAGCACTCTGCTACCAGCCAGCTCACGCTCCGACGAGCAGATTTGAAGTTTCTAGTTATTCTGCGATCTGCTGCGAACTCGTGCGAAATGTGTTATTCAAGGGCGAAATGCTTGAAACAAGGTGCTGCACTCGGCTGCCAGCCAGTGCACGCTCCGACGAGCAGATTAGAATTTTCTAGGTATTCGGTAATCTGCTGCGAACTCGTGCGAAATGTGTTATTCAAGTGCGAAATGCAGGAAACCAGGTTCAGCACTCTGATGCCAGGTACTGCTAGCTCCGAAGAGCAGATTTGATGTTTCTGGATATTCCGTGTTCTGCTGCGAACTCGTGCGAAATGTGTTATTCAAGTGCGAAATGCTTGAAACTAGGTGCAGCACTCTGCTGCCAGCTAACCCACGCTCCGAAAAGTAGATTTGAAGTTTCTGGATACTCAGCGATCTGCTGCGAACTTGTGCAAAATGTGTTATTGAAGGGCGAAATGCTTTAAACAAGGTGCTGCACTCTGCTGCCAGCCAGTGCATGCTCCGACGAGCAGATTTGAATTTTCTGGATATTCAGCAATCTGCTGCGAACTTATGCGAAATGTGTTATTAGAGTGCGAAATGCACGAAACAAGGTACAGCACTCTGCTGCCAGCCAGCTCATGCTCCGACTAGCAGATTAGAATTTTCTAGATATTCCGCAATCTGTTGCGAACTCGTGCGAAACGTGTTATTCAAGGGCGAAATACTTGCGCAAAGCTGCAGCAGCACTCTGCTGCCAGCCAGAGCACGCGCCGAATAGCAGATTTAAAGTTTCTATTTATTTCACGATCTGCTGCGAACTCGAGCGAAATATGTTATTCAAGGGCGAAATGCTTGTAACAAGGTGCTGCACTCTGCTGCCAGCCAGTGCACGCTCCGACGAGCAGATTTGAATTTTCTGGATATTTCAGCAATCTGCTGCGAACTCGTGCAAAATGTGCCATTCACGTGCGAAATGCTTGAAACAAGGTGCAGCTCTCAGCTGCCAGACAGCTTACGCACCGGCTAACAGATTTGAAGTTTCTAGATATTCCACGATCTGCTGGGAACTTGTGCGAAACGTGGTATTAAACGTGCGAAATGCTGAAAGAAGGTGCAGCACTCTGCTGCCAGCCCAGTGCAGGCTCCGACGAGCAGATTTAAAGTTTCTAGATATTCCACGATCTGCAGCGAACTCTTGCAAAATGTTTTTATTAAAGTGCAAAATGCTTGAAAAAAAAGGTGCAGCACTCTGCTACCAGCCAGCTCACGCTCCGACGAGCAGATTTAAAGTTTCTAGATATTCCGTGATCTGCTGCGAACTTGTGCGAAATGTGTTATTCAAGTGCGAAATGCCTGCAACCAGGTGCAGCACTCTGCTGCCAGCTAGCCCACGCTCCGAAGAGCAGATTTAAAGTTTCTGGATATTCTGCGATCTGCTGCGAACTCGTGCGAAATGTGTTTTTCAAGTGCGAAATGCCTGCAACAAGGTGCAGCACTCTGCTGCCAGCTACCCCATGCTCCGAAAAGCAGATTTGAAGTTTCTGGATACTCAGCAATCTGCTGCGAACTGTGTGCTAAATGAGTTAGTCAATCGAGCCATGCTAGTAACCAGGTGCAGTACTCTGCTGCCAGCTAGCACACGCTCCGAAGAGCAGATTTTAGGTTTCTAGATATTCCGCGATCTGCTAAGAACTCGTGCGAAATGTGTTATTCAAGGGCGAAATGCTTGCGACAAGGTGCAGCACTCTGCTGCCAGCCAGGGCACGCTCCGAATAGCAGATTTGAAGTTTCTATTTATTTCACGATCTGCTGCAAACTCAACCGAAACGTGTTTTCAAATGCGAACTGCTTGAAACAAGGTGCAGCACGCTGCTGCAAGCCAGTGCACGCTTCGACGAGCAGATTTGAATTTTCTGGATATTCAGCAATCTGCTGCGAACTCGTGCGAAATGTGTTATTAGAGTGCGAAATGCACGAAACAACGTGCAGCACTATGCTGCCAGCCAGAGCATGCTCCGAAGAGCAGATTTGAAGTTTTTAGATATTTCACGATCTGCTGGGAACTTGTGCGAAACGTGGTATTAACGTGCGAAATGCTTGAAAGAAGGTGCAGCACTCAGCTGCCTGTTAGCTCACGCTCCGACGAGCAGACTTGAAGTTTCTAGATATTCCGCAATCTGTTGCGAACTCGAGCGAAATGTGTTATTCAAGGGCGAAATGCTTGAAACAAGGTGCTGCACTCTGCTGCCAGCCAGTGCACGCTCCGACGAGCAGATTTGAATTTTCTGGATATTCAGCAATCTGCTGCGAACTCGTGCGAAATGTGTTATTAGAGTGCGAAATGCTTAAAACAAGGTGCAGCACACTGCTGCTGCCAGTGCACGCTCCAACGAGCAGATTTAACGTTTCTAGATATTCCGCGATCAACAGCAAAGTCGTGCGAAATGTTTTATTAAAGTGCAAAATGCTTGACAAAAGGTGCAGCACTCTGCTACCAGCCAGCTTACGATCCGACGATCTAATTTGAAGTTTCTAGTTATTCTGCGATCTGCTGCCAACTCGTGCGAAATGTGTTATTCAAGGGCGAAATGCTTGAAACAAGGTGCTGCACTCTGCTGCCAGCCAGTGCACGCTCCGACGAGCAGATTTGATTTTTCTGGATATTCAGCAATCTGCTGCGAACTCGTGCGAAATGTGTTATTAGAGTGCGAAATGCTTAAAACAAGGTGGAGCACTCTGCTGCTGCCAGTGCACGCTCCAACGAGCAGATTTAACGTTTCTAGATATTCCGCGATCAACAGCAAAGTCGTGCGAAATGTTTTATTAAAGTGCAAAATGCTTGACAAAAGGTGCAGCACTCTGCTACCAGCCAGCTTACGATCCGACGAGCAAATTTGAAGTTTCTAGTTATTCTGCGATCTGCTGCGAACTCGTGCGAAATGTGTTATTCAAGGGCGAAATGCTTGAAACAAGGTGCTGCACTTTGCTGCCAGCCAGTGCACGCTCCGACGAGCAGATTAGAATTTTCTAGGTATTCGCCAATCTGCTGCGAACTCGTGCGAAATGTGTTATTCAAGGGCGAAATGCTTGCGACAGGGTGCAGCACGCTGCTGCCAGCCAGTGCACCCTTCGACGAGCAGATTTGAATTTTCTAGATACTCAGCATTCTGCTGCGAACTCGTGCGAAATGTGTTATTAGAGTGCGAAATGCACGAAACAAGGTGCAGCACTATGCTGCCAGCCAGCTCACGCACCGGCTAACAGATTTGAAGTTTCTAGATATTTCACGATATGCTGGGAACTTGTGCGAAACGTGGTATTAACGTGCGAATTGCTTGAGAGAAGGTGCAGCACTCAGCTGCCAGCTACCGCACGCTCTGAAAATGAGATTTTAAGTTTCTGGATATTAAGCAATCAGCTGCGAACTCGTGCGAAATGTGTTATTTGAGGGGGAAACGCTTGCAATAAGGTGCAGCACTCTGCTGCCAGCTAGCCCACGCTCCGAAGAGCAGATTTGAAAGTTCAGGATATTATGCAATTAGCTGCGAACTCGTGCGAACTGTGTTATTCAAGTGGGAAACGCTTGTAACAAGGTGCTGCACTCTGCTGCCAGCCAGTGCAGGCTCCGACGAGCAGATTTAAAGTTTCTAGATATTCCGCGATCTGCTGCAAACTTGTGCGAAATGAGTTATTCAAGTGCGAAATGCCTGCAACAAGGTGCAGCACTCTGCTGCCAGCTACCCCATGCTCCGAAAAGCAGATTTGAAGTTTCTGGATACTCCGCAATCTGCTGCGAACTTGTGTGAAATGAGTAAGTCAATCGAGCCATGCTAGTAACCAGGTGCAGTACTCTGCTGCCAGCTAGCACACGCTCCGAAGAGCAGATTTTAGGTTTCTAGATATTCCGCGATCTGCTAAGAACTCGTGCGAAATGTGTTATTCAAGGGCGAAATGCTTGCGACAAGGTGCAGCACTCTGCTGCCAGCCAGGGCACGCTCCGAATAGCAGATTTGAAGTTTCTATTTATTTCACGATCTGCTGCAAACTTAACCGAAACGTGTTTTCAAATGCGAACTGCTTGAAACGAGGTGCAGCACGCTGCTGCCAGCCAGTGCACGCTTCGACGAGCAGATTTGAATTTTCTGGATATTCAGCAATCTGCTGCGAACTCGTGCGAAATATGTTATTAGAGTGCGAAATGCACGAAACAAGGTGCAGCACTATGCTGCCAGCCAGAGCATGCTCCGAAGAACAGATTTGAAGTTTTAAGATATTTCACGATCTGCTGGGAACTTGTGCGAAACGTGGTATTGACGTGCGAAATGCTTGAAAGAAGGTGCAGCACTCAGCTGCCAGCTACCCCACGCTCCGAAAATCAGATTTTAAGTTTCTGGATATTAAGCGATCAGCTTCGAACTCGTGCGAAATGTGTTATTCAAGTGGGAAACGCTTGCAATAAGGTCCAGGACTCTGCCGCCAGCTAGCCCACGCTCCGAAAAGCAGATTTGAAGTTTCAGGATATTCTGCGATCTGCTGCAAACTCTTGCGAAAAGTGTTTTTTCAAGTGCGAAACGCCTTAAACAAGGTGCAGCACTCTGCTGCTGCCAGTGCACGCTCCAACGAGCAGATTTAACGTTTCTAGGTATTCCGCGATCAACAGCGAAGTCGTGCGAAATGTTTTATCAAGTGCAAAATGCTTGACAAAAGGTGCAGCACTCTGCTACCAGCCAGCTCACGCTCCGACGAGCAGATTTGAAGTTTCTAGTTATTCTGCGATCTGCTGCGAACTCGTGCGAAATGTGTTATTCAAGGGCGAAATGCTTGAAACAAGGTGCTGCACTCGGCTGCCAGCCAGTGCACGCTCCGACGAGCAGATTAGAATTTTCTAGGTATTCGGTAATCTGCTGCGAACTCGTGCGAAATGTGTTATTCAAGTGCGAAATGCAGGAAACCAGGTTCAGCACTCTGATGCCAGGTACTGCTAGCTCCGAAGAGCAGATTTGAAGTTTCTGGATATTCCGTGTTCTGCTGCGAACTCGTGCGAAATGTGTTATTCAAGTGCGAAATGCTTGAAACTAGGTGCAGCACTCTGCTGCCAGCTAACCCACGCTCCGAAAAGTAGATTTGAAGTTTCTGGATACTCAGCGATCTGCTGCGAACTTGTGCGAATTGAGTTAGTCAATCGAGCCATGCTTGTAACAAGGTGCAGTACTCTGCTGCCAGCTACCGCACGCTCCGAAGAGGAGATTTTAAGTTTCTACATATTCAGCGATCAGCTACAAACTCGTTCGAAATATGTATATAACGTGCGAAATGCTTGAAACAAGGTGCAGCACTCAGCTGCCAGTTAGCTCACGCTCCGACGAGCAGACTTTAAGTTTCTAGATATTCCGCAATCTGCTGCGAACTTGTGCGAAACGTATTATTCAAGGGGGAAAGCTAGAAACAAGGTGCAGCACTCTGCTGCCTGCCAGCCCATTCTCCGAAAAGCAGATTAGAAGTTTCTGGATATTCTGCGATCAGCTGCGAACTCGTGCGAAATGAGTCATTCAAGTTCGAAATGCTTGAAGCAAGTGTGCAGCACTCAGCTGCCAGCTACTGCAGCTCCTAATAGCAGATTTTAAATTTCTGGATATTCCGCGATCTGATGCTAATTCGTGCGAAATGAGTTTTTTAAGTGCGAAATACTTAAAGCAAGGTGTAGCACTCTGCTGCCAGCCAGCTCACGCACCGGCGAGCAGATTTAAAGTTTCTAGATATTCCGAAATCTGCTGCGAAGCTGTGCACAATGAATTATTCAATTGCGAAATGGTTGTAACTAGGTGCAGCTCTCTGCTGCCAGCCAGTGCACGCTCCGAAGAACAGATTTGAAGTTTCTGGATATTCCGCGATCTGATGGTAATACGTGCGAAATAAGTTTTTAAGTGCAAAATGCTTAGAGCAAGGTGTAGCACTCTGCTTCCAGCCAGCTCACGCACCGGCGAGCAGATTTAAAGTTTCTAGATATTCCGCAATCTGCTGCGAACTCGTGCAAAATGTGTTTTTCCAATGCGAAATGCTTAAGGGAAGGTGCAGCACTCTGCTGCCAGAAAGGGCAAGCTCCGAATAGCAGATTTGAAGTTTTTCTAATTATTCTGCGATCTTCTGCGAACTCGAGCGAAATGTGTCTTTCAAGTGCGAAATGCTTGAAACAAGGTGCAGCACCCTGCTGCCAGCCAGTGCACCCTTCGACGAGCAGATTTGAATTTTCTAGATACTCAGCATTCTGCTGCGAACTCGTGCGAAATGTGTTATTAGAGTGCGAAATGCACGAAACAAGGTGCAGCACTATCCTGCCAGCCACTGCATGCTCCGAAGAGAAGATTTGAAGTTTCTTGATATTCCGCGATCTGCTGCAAACTTGTGCGAAATGAGTTTATTCAAGTGCGAAATGCCTGCAACAAGGTGCAGCACTCTGCTGCCAGCTACCCCATGCTCCGAAAAGCAGATTTGAAGTTTCTGGATACTCCGCAATCTGCTGCGAACTTGTGTGAAATGAGTAAGTCAATCGAGCCATGCTAGTAACCAGGTGCAGTACTCTGCTGCCAGCTAGCACACGCTCCGAAGAGCAGATTTTAGGTTTCTAGATATTCCGCGATCTGCTAAGAACTCGTGCCAAATGTGTTATTCAAGGGCGAAATGCTTGCGACAAGGTGCAGCACTCTGCTGCCAGCCAGGGCACGCTCCGAATAGCAGATTTGAAGTTTCTATTTATTTCACGATCTGCTGCAAACTCAACCGAAACGTGTTTTCAAATGCGAACTGCTTGAAACGAGGTGCAGCACGCTGCTGCCAGCCAGTGCACGCTTCGACGAGCAGATTTGAATTTTCTGGATATTCAGCAATCTGCTGCGAACTCGTGCGAAATTAGTTATTAGAGTGCGAAATGCACGAAACAAGGTGCAGCACTATGCTGCCAGCCAGAGCATGCTCCGAAGAACAGATTTGAAGTTTTAAGATATTTCACGATCTGCTGGAACTTGTGCGAAACGTGGTATTGACGTGCGAAATGCTTGAAAGAAGGTGCAGCACTCAGCTGCCAGCTACCCCACGCTCCGAAAATCAGATTTTAAGTTTCTGGATTTTAAGCGATCAGCTTCGAACTCGTGCGAAATGTGTTATTCAAGTGGGAAACGCTTTGCAATAAGGTCCAGGACTCTGCCGCCAGCTAGCCCACGCTCCGAAAAGCAGATTTGAAGTTTCAGGATATTCTGCGATCTGCTGCAAACTCTTGCGAAAAGTGTTTTTCAAGTGCGAAACGCCTTAAACAAGGTGCAGCACTCTGCTGCTGCCAGTGCACGCTCCAACGAGCAGATTTAACGTTTCTAGGTATTCCGCGATCAACAGCGAAGTCGTGCGAAATGTTTTTATCAAGTGCAAAATGCTTGACAAAAGGTGCAGCACTCTGCTACCAGCCAGCTCACGCTCCGACGAGCAGATTTGAAGTTTCTAGTTATTCTGCGATCTGCTGCGAACTCGTGCGAAATGTGTTATTCAAGGGCGAAATGCTTGAAACAAGGTGCTGCACTCGGCTGCCAGCCAGTGCACGCTCCGACGAGCAGATTAGAATTTTCTAGGTATTCGGTAATCTGATGCGAACTCGTGCGAAATGTGTTATTCAAGTGCGAAATGCAGGAAACCAGGTTCAGCACTCTGATGCCAGGTACTGCTAGCTCCGAAGAGCAGATTTGAAGTTTCTGGATATTCCGTGTTCTGCTGCGAACTCGTGCGAAATGTGTTATTCAAGTGCGAAATGCTTGAAACTAGGTGCAGCACTCTGCTGCCAGCTAACCCACGCTCCGAAAAGTAGATTTGAAGTTTCTGGATACTCAGCGATCTGCTGTGAACTTGTGCGAAATGAGTTAGTCAATCGAGCCATGCTTGTAACAAGGTGCAGTACTCTGCTGCCAGCTACCGCACGCTCCGAAGAGGAGATTTTAAGTTTCTACATATTCAGCGATCAGCTACAAACTCGTTCGAAATATGTATATAACGTGCGAAATGCTTGAAAACAAGGTGCAGCACTCAGCTGCCAGTTAGCTCACGCTCCGACGAGCAGACTTTAAGTTTCTAGATATTCCGCAATCTGCTGCGAACTTGTGCGAAACGTATTATTCAAGTGCGAAATGCTAGATACAAGGTGCAGCACTCTGCTGCCTGCCAGCCCATTCTCCGAAAAGCAGATTAGAAGTTTCTGGATATTCTGCGATCAGCTGCGAACTCGTGCGAAATGAGTCATTCAAGTTCGAAATGCTTGAAGCAAGGTGCAGCACTCAGCTGCCAGCTACTGCAGCTCCTAATAGCAGATTTTAAATTTCTGGATATTCCGCGATCTGATGCTAATTCGTGCGAAATGAGTTTTTTTAAGTGCGAAATACTTAAAGCAAGGTGTAGCACTCTGCTGCCAGCCAGCTCACGCACCGGCGAGCAGATTTAAAGTTTCTAGATATTCCGAAATCTGCTGCGAAGCTGTGCACAATGAATTATTCAATTGCGAAATGGTTGTAACTAGGTGCAGCTCTCTGCTGCCAGCCAGTGCACGCTCCGAAGAACAGATTTGAAGTTTCTGGATATTCCGCGATCTGATGGTAATACGTGCGAAATAAGTTTTTAAGTGCAAAATGCTTAGAGCAAGGTGTAGCACTCTGCTTCCAGCCAGCTCACGCACCGGCGAGCAGATTTAAAGTTTCTAGATATTCCGCAATCTGCTGCGAACTCGTGCAAAATGTGTTTTTCCAATGCGAAATGCTTAAGGGAAGGTGCAGCACTCTGCTGCCAGAAAGGGCAAGCTCCGAACAGCAGATTTGAAGTTTCTAATTATTCTGCGATCTTCTGCGAACTCGAGCGAAATGTGTCTTTCAAGTGCGAAATGCTTGAAACAAGGTGCAGCACCCTGCTGCCAGCCAGTGCACCCTTCGACGAGCAGATTTGAATTTTCTAGATACTCAGCATTCTGCTGCGAACTCGTGCGAAATGTGTTATTAGAGTGCGAAATGCACGAAACAAGGTGCAGCACTATCCTGCCAGCCACTGCATGCTCCGAAGAGAAGATTTGAAGTTTCTTGATATTCCGCGATCTGCTGCAAACTTGTGCGAAATGAGTTATTCAAGTGCGAAATGCCTGCAACAAGGTGCAGCACTCTGCTGCCAGCTACCCCATGCTCCGAAAAGCGGATTTGAAGTTTCTGGATACTCCGCAATCTGCTGCGAACTTGTGTGAAATGAGTAAGTCAATCGAGCCATGCTAGTAACCAGGTGCAGTACTCTGCTGCCAGCTAGCACACGCTCCGAAGAGCAGATTTTAGGTTTCTAGATATTCCGCGATCTGCTAAGAACTCGTGCGAAATGTGTTATTCAAGGGCGAAATGCTTGCGACAAGGTGCAGCACTCTGCTGCCAGCCAGGGCACGCTCCGAATAGCAGATTTGAAGTTTCTATTTATTTCACGATCTGCTGCAAAACTCAACCGAAACGTGTTTTCAAATGCGAACTGCTTGAAACGAGGTGCAGCACGCTGCTGCCAGCCAGTGCACGCTTCGACGAGCAGATTTGAATTTTCTGGATATTCAGCAATCTGCTGCGAACTCGTGCGAAATATGTTATTAGAGTGCGAAATGCACGAAACAAGGTGCAGCACTATGCTGCCAGCCAGAGCATGCTCCGAAGAACAGATTTGAAGTTTTAAGATATTTCACGATCTGCTGGGAACTTGTGCGAAACGTGGTATTGACGTGCGAAATGCTTGAAAGAAGGTGCAGCACTCAGCTGCCAGCTACCCCACGCTCCGAAAATCAGATTTTAAGTTTCTGGATATTAAGCGATCAGCTTCGAACTCGTGCGAAATGTGTTATTCAAGTGGGAAACGCTTGCAATAAGGTCCAGGACTCTGCCGCCAGCTAGCCCACGCTCCGAAAAGCAGATTTGAAGTTTCAGGATATTCTGCGATCTGCTGCAAACTCTTGCGAAAAGTGTTTTTCAAGTGCGAAACGCCTTAAACAAGGTGCAGCACTCTGCTGCTGCCAGTGCACGCTCCAACGAGCAGATTTAACGTTTCTAGGTATTCCGCGATCAACAGCGAAGTCGTGCGAAATGTTTTATCAAGTGCAAAATGCTTGACAAAAGGTGCAGCACACTCTGCTACCAGCCAGCTCACGCTCCGACGAGCAGATTTGAAGTTTCTAGTTATTCTGCGATCTGCTGCGAACTCGTGCGAAATGTGTTATTCAAGGGCGAAATGCTTGAAACAAGGTGCTGCACTCGGCTGCCAGCCAGTGCACGCTCCGACGAGCAGATTAGAATTTTCTAGGTATTCGGTAATCTGCTGCGAACTCGTGCGAAATGTGTTATTCAAGTGCGAAATGCAGGAAACCAGGTTCAGCACTCTGATGCCAGGTACTGCTAGCTCCGAAGAGCAGATTTGAAGTTTCTGGATATTCCGTGTTCTGCTGCGAACTCGTGCGAAATGTGTTATTCAAGTGCGAAATGCTTGAAACTAGGTGCAGCACTCTGCTGCCAGCTAACCCACGCTCCGAAAAGTAGATTTGAAGTTTCTGGATACTCAGCGATCTGCTGTGAACTTGTGCGAAATGAGTTAGTCAATCGAGCCATGCTTGTAACAAGGTGCAGTACTCTGCTGCCAGCTACCGCACGCTCCGAAGAGGAGATTTTAAGTTTCTACATATTCAGCGATCAGCTACAAACTCGTTCGAAATATGTATATAACGTGCGAAATGCTTGAAACAAGGTGCAGCACTCAGCTGCCAGTTAGCTCACGCTCCGACGAGCAGACTTTAAGTTTCTAGATATTCCGCAATCTGCTGCGAACTTGTGCGAAACGTATTATTCAAGTGCGAAATGCTAGATACAAGGTGCAGCACTCTGCTGCCTGCCAGCCCATTCTCCGAAAAGCAGATTAGAAGTTTCTGGATATTCTGCGATCAGCTGCGAACTCGTGCGAAATGAGTCATTCAAGTTCGAAATGCTTGAAGCAAGGTGCAGCACTCAGCTGCCAGCTACTGCAGCTCCTAATAGCAGATTTTAAATTTCTGGATATTCCGCGATCTGATGCTAATTCGTGCGAAATGAGTTTTTTAAGTGCGAAATACTTAAAGCAAGGTGTAGCACTCTGCTGCCAGCCAGCTCACGCACCGGCGAGCAGATTTAAAGTTTCTAGATATTCCGCAATCTGCTGCGAACTCGTGCAAAATGTGTTTTTCCAATGCGAAATGCTTAAGGGAAGGTGCAGCACTCTGCTGCCAGAAAGGGCAAGCTCCGAATAGCAGATTTGAAGTTTCTAATTATTCTGCGATCTTCTGCGAACTCGAGCGAAATGTGTCTTTCAAGTGCGAAATGCTTGAAACAAGGTGCAGCACCCTGCTGCCAGCCAGTGCACCCTTCGACGAGCAGATTTGAATTTTCTAGATACTCAGCATTCTGCTGCGAACTCGTGCGAAATGTGTTATTAGAGTGCGAAATGCACGAAACAAGGTGCAGCACTATCCTGCCAGCCACTGCATGCTCCGAAGAGAAGATTTGAAGTTTCTTGATATTCCGCGATCTGCTGCAAACTTGTGCGAAATGAGTTATTCAAGTGCGAAATGCCTGCAACAAGGTGCAGCACTCTGCTGCCAGCTACCCCATGCTCCGAAAAGCGGATTTGAAGTTTCTGGATACTCCGCAATCTGCTGCGAACTTGTGTGAAATGAGTAAGTCAATCGAGCCATGCTAGTAACCAGGTGCAGTACTCTGCTGCCAGCTAGCACACGCTCCGAAGAGCAGATTTTAGGTTTCTAGATATTCCGCGATCTGCTAAGAACTCGTGCGAAATGTGTTATTCAAGGGCGAAATGCTTGCGACAAGGTGCAGCACTCTGCTGCCAGCCAGGGCACGCTCCGAATAGCAGATTTGAAGTTTCTATTTATTTCACGATCTGCTGCAAACTCAACCGAAACGTGTTTTCAAATGCGAACTGCTTGAAACGAGGTGCAGCACGCTGCTGCCAGCCAGTGCACGCTTCGACGAGCAGATTTGAATTTTCTGGATATTCAGCAATCTGCTGCGAACTCGTGCGAAATATGTTATTAGAGTGCGAAATGCACGAAACAAGGTGCAGCACTATGCTGCCAGCCAGAGCATGCTCCGAAGAACAGATTTGAAGTTTTAAGATATTTCACGATCTGCTGGGAACTTGTGCGAAACGTGGTATTGACGTGCGAAATGCTTGAAAGAAGGTGCAGCACTCAGCTGCCAGCTACCCCACGCTCCGAAAATCAGATTTTAAGTTTCTGGATATTAAGCGATCAGCTTCGAACTCGTGCGAAATGTGTTATTCAAGTGGGAAACGCTTGCAATAAGGTCCAGGACTCTGCCGCCAGCTAGCCCACGCTCCGAAAAGCAGATTTGAAGTTTCAGGATATTCTGCGATCTGCTGCAAACTCTTGCGAAAAGTGTTTTTCAAGTGCGAAACGCCTTAAACAAGGTGCAGCACTCTGCTGCTGCCAGTGCACGCTCCAACGAGCAGATTTAACGTTTCTAGGTATTCCGCGATCAACAGCGAAGTCGTGCGAAATGTTTTATCAAGTGCAAAATGCTTGACAAAAGGTGCAGCACTCTGCTACCAGCCAGCTCACGCTCCGACGAGCAGATTTGAAGTTTCTAGTTATTCTGCGATCTGCTGCGAACTCGTGCGAAATGTGTTATTCAAGGGCGAAATGCTTGAAACAAGGTGCTGCACTCGGCTGCCAGCCAGTGCACGCTCCGACGAGCAGATTAGAATTTTCTAGGTATTCGGTAATCTGCTGCGAACTCGTGCGAAATGTGTTATTCAAGTGCGAAATGCAGGAAACCAGGTTCAGCACTCTGATGCCAGGTACTGCTAGCTCCGAAGAGCAGATTTGAAGTTTCTGGATATTCCGTGTTCTGCTGCGAACTCGTGCGAAATGTGTTATTCAAGTGCGAAATGCTTGAAACTAGGTGCAGCACTCTGCTGCCAGCTAACCCACGCTCCGAAAAGTAGATTTGAAGTTTCTGGATACTCAGCGATCTGCTGCGAACTTGTGCGAAATGAGTTAGTCAATCGAGCCATGCTTGTAACAAGGTGCAGTACTCTGCTGCCAGCTACCGCACGCTCCGAAGAGGAGATTTTAAGTTTCTACATATTCAGCGATCAGCTACAAACTCGTTCGAAATATGTATATAACGTGCGAAATGCTTGAAACAAGGTGCAGCACTCAGCTGCCAGTTAGCTCACGCTACGACGAGCAGACTTTAAGTTTCTAGATATTCCGCAATCTGCTGCGAACTTGTGCGAAACGTATTATTCAAGTGCGAAATGCTAGAAACAAGGTGCAGCACTCTGCTGCCTGCCAGCCCATTCTCCGAAAAGCAGATTAGAAGTTTCTGGATATTCTGCGATCAGCTGCGAACTCGTGCGAAATGAGTCATTCAAGTTCGAAATGCTTGAAGCAAGGTGCAGCACTCAGCTGCCAGCTACTGCAGCTCCTAATAGCAGATTTTAAATTTCTGGATATTCCGCGATCTGATGCTAATTCGTGCGAAATGAGTTTTTTAAGTGCGAAATACTTAAAGCAAAGTGTAGCACTCTGCTGCCAGCCAGCTCACGCACCGGCGAGCAGATTTAAAGTTTCTAGATATTCCGAAATCTGCTGCGAAGCTGTGCACAATGAATTATTCAATTGCGAAATGGTTGTAACTAGGTGCAGCTCTCTGCTGCCAGCCAGTGCACGCTCCGAAGAACAGATTTGAAGTTTCTGGATATTCCGCGATCTGATGGTAATACGTGCGAAATAAGTTTTTAAGTGCAAAATGCTTAGAGCAAGGTGTAGCACTCTGCTTCCAGCCAGCTCACGCACCGGCGAGCAGATTTAAAGTTTCTAGATATTCCGCAATCTGCTGCGAACTCGTGCAAAATGTGTTTTTCCAATGCGAAATGCTTAAGGGAAGGTGCAGCACTCTGCTGCCAGAAAGGGCAAGCTCCGAATAGCAGATTTGAAGTTTCTAATTATTCTGCGATCTTCTGCGAACTCGAGCGAAATGTGTCTTTCAAGTGCGAAATGCTTGAAACAAGGTGCAGCACCCTGCTGCCAGCCAGTGCACCCTTCGACGAGCAGATTTGAATTTTCTAGATACTCAGCATTCTGCTGCGAACTCGTGCGAAATGTGTTATTAGAGTGCGAAATGCACGAAAACAAGGTGCAGCACTATCCTGCCAGCCACTGCATGCTCCGAAGAGAAGATTTGAAGTTTCTTGATATTCCGCAATCTGCTGCGAACTTGTGCGAAATGTGTTATTCACGTGCGAAATGCTTGAAACAAGGTGCAGTGCTCAGCTGCCAGCCAGCTCACGCACCGGCTAACAGATTTGAAGTTTCTAGATATTCCACGATCTGCTGGGAACTTGTGCGAAACGTGGTATCAACGTGCGAAATGCTTGAAAGAAGGTGCAGCACTCAGCTGCCAACTACCGCACGATCCGAAAATCAGATTTGAAATTTCTGGATATTAAGCAATCAGCTGCGAACTTGCGCGAAATGTGTTATTCAAGTGGGAAACGCTTGCAACAAGGTGCAGCACTCTGCTGCCAGCCAGTGCAGGCTCCGACGAGCAGATTTAAAGTTTCTAGATATTCCACGATCTGCAGCGAACTCTTGCGAAATTTGTTATTCAAGTGCGAAATGCTTGAAACTAGGTGCATCACTCTGCTGCCAGCTAACCCACGCTCCGAAAAGTAGATTTGAAGTTTCTAGATACTCTGCGATCTGCTGCGAACTTGTGCGAAATGAGTTAGTCAATCGAGCCATGCTTGTAACAAGGTGCAGTTCTCTGCTGCCAGCTACAGCACGCTCCGAAGAGGAGATTTTAAGTTTCTACATATTCAGCGATCAGCTACAAACTCGTTCGAAATATGTATATAACGTGCGAAATGCTTGAAACAAGGTGCAGCACTCAGCTGCCAATTAGCCCACGCTCCGACGAGCAGACTTTAAGTTTCTAGATATTCCGCAATCTGCTGCGAACTTGTGCGAAACGTATTATTCAAGTGCGAAATGCTAAAAACAAGGTGCAGCACTCTGCTGCCTGCCAGCCCACGCTCCGAAAAGCAGATTAGAAGTTCTGGATATTCTGCGATCAGCTGCGAACTCGTGCGAAATGAGTCATTCAAGTTCGAAATGCTTGACGCAAGGTGCAGCACTCTGCTGCCAGCCAGTGCAGGCTCCGACGAGCAGATTTAAAGTTTCTAGATATTCCACGATCTGCAGCGAACTCTTGCGAAAATGTTTTATAAAAGTGCAAAATGCTTGAAAAAAAGGTGCAGCACTCTGCTTTCAGCCAGCTCACGCTCCGACGAGCAGATAAGAAGTTTCTAGATATTCCGCGATCTGCTGCGAACTTGTGCGAAATGTGTTATTGAAGTGCGAAATGCCTGCAACAAGGTGCAGCACTCTGCTGCCATCTAGCCCACGCTCCGAAGAGCAGATTTGAAGTTTCTGGATATTCTGCGATCTGCTGCGAACTCGTGCGACATGTGTTTTTTAAGTGCGAAATGCTTGAAACAAGGTGCAGCACTCTACTGCCAGCCAGTGCACGCTCCGACGAGCAGATTTGAAGTTTCTGGAAATTCTGCGATTTGCTTACAACTCGTGCGAAAGGTCCTATTCAAGTGAGGAATGCATGCAACAAGGGGCAGTACTCTGCTACCAGCCAGTGCACGTTCTGAAGAGCAGATTTGAAGTTTCTAGATATTCCGCGATCAGCTGCGAACTCGTGCAAAATGTGTTATTGAAGAGCGAAATGCTTTAAACAAGGTGCTGCACTCTGCTGCCAGCCAGTGCATGCTCCGACGAGCAGATTTGAATTTTCTGGATATTCAGCAATCTGCTGCGAACTTATGCGAAATGTGTTATTAGAGTGCGAAATGCACGAAACAAGGTACAGCACTCTGCTGCCAGCCAGCTCATGCTCCGACTAGCAGATTAGAATTTTCTAGATATTCCGCAATCTGTTGCGAACTCGTGCGAAACGTGTTATTCAAGGGCGAAATACTTGCGCAAAGCTGCAGCACTCTGCTGCCAGCCAGAGCACGCGCCGAATAGCAGATTTGAAGTTTCTATTTATTTCACGATCTGCTGCGAACTCGAGCGAAATGTGTTATTCAAGGGCGAAATGCTTGTAACAAGGTGCTGCACTCTGCTGCCAGCCAGTGCACGCTCCGACGAGCAGATTTGAATTTTCTGAATATTCAGCAATCTGCTGCGAACTCGTGCGAAATGTGCTATTCACGTGCGAAATGCTTGAAACAAGGTGCAGCTCTCAGCTGCCAGACAGCTCACGCACCGGCTAACAGATTTAAAGTTTCTAGATATTCCACGATCTGCTGGGAACTTGTGCGAAACGTGGTATTAACGTGCGAAATGCTTGAAAGAAGGTGCAGCACTCTGCTACCAGCCAGCTCACGCTCCGACGAGCAGATTTAAAGTTTCTGGATATTCAGCAATCTGCTGCGAACTCGTGCGAAATGTGTTATTAGAGTGCGAAATGCACGAAACAAGGTCCAGCACTATGCTGCCAGCCAGAGCATGCTCCGAAGAGCAGATTTGAAGTTTTTAGATATTTCACGATCTGCTGGGAACTTGTGCGAAACGTGGTATTAACGTGCGAAATGCTTGAAAGAAGGTGCAGCACTCAGCTGCCAGCTACCGCACGCTCCGAAAATCAGATTTTAAGTTTCTGGATATTAGGCGATCAGCTTCGAACTCGTGCGAAATGTGTTATTCAAGTGGGAAACGCTTGCAATAAGGTCCAGGACTCTGCCGCCAGCTAGCCCACGCTCCGAAAAGCAGATTTGAAGTTTCAGGATATTCTGCGATCTGCTGCAAACTCTTGCGAAAAGTGTTTTTCAAGTGCGAAATGCTTAAAACAAGGTGCAGCACTCTGCTGCTGCCAGTGCACGCTCCAACGAGCAGATTTAACATTTCTAGATATTCCGCGATCAACAGCGAAGTCGTGCGAAATGTTTTATTAAAGTGCAAAATGCTTGACAAAAGGTGCAGCACTCTGCTACCATCCAGCTCACGCTCCGAAGAGCAGATTTGAAGTTTCTGGATATTCCGCGATCTGATGGTAACACGTGCGAAATAGGTTTTTAAGTGCAAAATGCTTAGAGCAAGGTGCAGCACTCTGCTTCCAGCCAGCTCACGCACCGGCGAGCAGATTTAAAGTTTCTAGATATTTCGCGATCTGCTGCGAACTCTCGCAAAATGTGTTTTTCAAGTGCGAAATGCTTAGGGGAAGGTGCAGCAATCAGCTGCCAGCTACCACACGCTCCGGCAAGCAGATTTGAAGTTTCTAAATATTCCGCAATCTGTTGCGAACTCGTGCGAAATGTGTTATTCAAGGGCGAAATGCTTGCGACAAGGTGCAGCACTCTGCTGCCAGCCAGGGCACGCTCCGAATAGCAGATTTGAAGTTTCTAATTATTCTGAAATCTTCTGCGAACTCGAGCGAAATGTGTTTTTCAAATGCGAAATGCTTGAAACAAGGTGCAGCAATCAGCTGCCAGCTACCGCACGCTCCGGCAAGCAGATTTGAAGTTTCTAAATATTCGGCAATCTTTTGCGAACTCGTGCGAAATGTGTTATTTAAGTGCGAAATGCTTGAAACAAGGTGCAGCACGCTGCTGCCAGCCAGTGCACCCTTCGACGAGCAGATTTGAATTTTCTAGATATTCAGCTATCTGCTGCGAACTCTTGCGAAATGTGTTAATAGAGTGCGAAATGCACGAAACAAGGTGCAGCACTATCCTGCCAGCCACTGCATGCTCCGAAGAGAAGATTTGAAGTTTCTTGATATTCCGCGATCTGCTGCGAACTTGTGCGAAATGTGTTATTCACGTGCGAAATGCTTGAAACAAGGTGCAGCGCTCAGCTGCCAGCCAGCTCACGCACCGGCTAACAGATTTGAAGTTTCTAGATATTCCACGATCTGCTGGGAACTTGTGCGAAACGTGGTATTAACGTGAGAAAAGCTTGAAAGAAGGTGCAGCACTCAGCTGCCAACTACCGCATGCTCCGAAAATTAGATTTGAAATTCCTGGATATTAAGCAATCAGCTGCGAACTTGAGCGAAATGTATTATTCTAGTGGGAAACGCTTGCAACAAGGTGGAGCACTCTGCTGCCAGCCAGTGCAGGCTCCGACGAGCAGATTTAAAGTTTCTAGATATTCCACGATCTGCAGCAAACTCTTGCGAAATGTTTTATTAAAGTGCAAAATGCTTGAAAAAAGGTGCAGCACTCTGCTACCAGCCAGCTCAAGCTCCGACGAGCAGATTTGAAGTTTCTAGATATTCCGCGATCTGCTGCGAACTTGCGCGAAATGTGTTATTCAAGTGCGAAATGCCTGCAACAAGGTGCAGCACTCTGCTGCCATCTAGCCCACGCTCCGAAGAGCAGATTTGAAGTTTCTGGATATTCTGCGATCTGCTGCGAACTCGTGCGACATGTGTTTTTCAAGTGCGAAATGCTTGAAACAAGGTGCAGCACTCTGCTGCCAGCCAGTGCACGCTCCGACGAGCAGATTTGAAGTTTCTGGATATTCTGCGATCGGCTGCGAACTCGTGCGACATGTGTTTTTCAAGTGCGAAATGTTTGAAACAAGGTGCAGCACTCTGCTGCCAGCCAGTGCACGCTCCGACGAGCAGATTTGAAGTTTCTGGAAATTCGGCGATTTGCTTACAACTCGTGCGAAAGGTCCTATTCAAGTGAGGAATGCATGCAACAAGGGGCAGTACTCTGCTGCCAGCCAGTGCACGTTCTGAAGAGCAGATTTGAAGTTTCTAGATATTCCGCGATCAGCTGCGAACTCGTGCAAAACGTGTTATTGAAGGGCGAAATGCTTTAAACGAGGTGCTGCACTCTGCTGCCAGCCAGTGCATGTTCCGACGAGAAGATTTGAATTTTCTGGATATTCAGCAATCTGCTGCGAACTCTTGCGAAATGTGTTATTAGAGTGCGAAATGCACGAAACAAGGTGCAGCACTCTGCTGCCAGCCAGCTCATGCACCGGCGAGCAGATTTAAAGTATCTAGATATTCAGCGATCTGCTGCGAACTCTCGCAAAAATGTGTTTTTCAAGTGCGAAATGCTTAAGGGAAGGTGCAGCAATCAGCTGCCAGCTACCGCACGCTCCGGCAAGCAGATTTAAAGTTTCTAAATATTCCGCAATCTGTTGCGAACTCGTGCGAAATGTGTTATTCAAGGGCGAAATGCTTGCGACAAGGGGCAGCACTCTGCTGCCAGCCAGGGCACGCTCCGAATAGCAGATTTGAAGTTTCTAATTATTCTGCAATCTTCTGCGAACTCGAGCGAAATGTGTTTTTCAAATGCGAAATGCTTGAAACAAGGTGCAGCACTCTGCTGCCAGCCAGTGCAGGCTCCGACGAGCAGATTTAAAGTTTCTAGATATTCCACGATCTGCAGCGAACTCTTGCGAAATTTGTTATTCAAGTGCGAAATGCTTGAAACTAGGTGCATCACTCTGCTGCCAGCTAACCCACGCTCCGAAAAGTAGATTTGAAGTTTCTAGATACTCTGCGATCTGCTGCGAACTTGTGCGAAATGAGTTAGTCAATCGAGCCATGCTTGTAACAAGGTGCAGTTCTCTGCTGCCAGCTACAGCACGCTCCGAAGAGGAGATTTTAAGTTTCTACATATTCAGCGATCAGCTACAAACTCGTTCGAAATATGTATATAACGTGCGAAATGCTTGAAACAAGGTGCAGCACTCAGCTGCCAATTAGCCCACGCTCCGACGAGCAGACTTTAAGTTTCTAGATATTCCGCAATCTGCTGCGAACTTGTGCGAAACGTATTATTCAAGTGCGAAATGCTAAAAACAAGGTGCAGCACTCTGCTGCCTGCCAGCCCACGCTCCGAAAAGCAGATTAGAAGTTCTGGATATTCTGCGATCAGCTGCGAACTCGTGCGAAATGTGTCATTCAAGTTCGAAATGCTTGACGCAAGGTGCAGCACTCTGCTGCCAGCAAGTGCAGGCTCCGACGAGCAGATTTAAAGTTTCTAGATATTCCACGATCTGCAGCGAACTCTTGCGAAATGTTTTATAAAAGTGCAAAATGCTTGAAAAAAGGTGCAGCACTCTGCTTTCAGCCAGCTCACGCTCCGACGAGCAGATAAGAAGTTTCTAGATATTCCGCGATCTGCTGCGAACTTGTGCGAAATGTGTTATTGAAGTGCGAAATGCCTGCAACAAGGTGCAGCACTCTGCTGCCATCTAGCCCACGCTCCGAAGAGCAGATTTGAAGTTTCTGGATATTCTGCGATCTGCTGCGAACTCGTGCGACATGTGTTTTTTAAGTGCGAAATGCTTGAAACAAGGTGCAGCACTCTACTGCCAGCCAGTGCACGCTCCGACGAGCAGATTTGAAGTTTCTGGAAATTCTGCGATTTGCTTACAACTCGTGCGAAAGGTCCTATTCATGTGAGGAATGCATGCAACAAGGGGCAGTACTCTGCTACCAGCCAGTGCACGTTCTGAAGAGCAGATTTGAAGTTTCTAGATATTCCGCGATCAGCTGCGAACTCGTGCAAAATGTATTATTGAAGAGCGAAATGCTTTAAACAAGGTGCTGCACTCTGCTGCCAGCCAGTGCATGCTCCGACGAGCAGATTTGAATTTTCTGGATATTCAGCAATCTGCTGCGAACTTATGCGAAATGTGTTATTAGAGTGCGAAATGCACGAAACAAGGTACAGCACTCTGCTGCCAGCCAGCTCATGCTCCGACTAGCAGATTAGAATTTTCTAGATATTCCGCAATCTGTTGCGAACTCGTGCGAAACGTGTTATTCAAGGGCGAAATACTTGCGCAAAGCTGCAGCACTCTGCTGCCAGCCAGAGCACGCGCCGAATAGCAGATTTGAAGTTTCTATTTATTTCACGATCTGCTGCGAACTCGAGCGAAATGTGTTATTCAAGGGCGAAATGCTTGTAACAAGGTGCTGCACTCTGCTGCCAGCCAGTGCACGCTCCGACGAGCAGATTTGAATTTTCTGAATATTCAGCAATCTGCTGCGAACTCGTGCGAAATGTGCTATTCACGTGCGAAATGCTTGAAACAAGGTGCAGCTCTCAGCTGCCAGACAGCTCACGCACCGGCTAACAGATTTAAAGTTTCTAGATATTCCACGATCTGCTGGGAACTTGTGCGAAACGTGGTATTAACGTGCGAAATGCTTGAAAGAAGGTGCAGCACTCTGCTACCAGCCAGCTCACGCTCCGACGAGCAGATTTAAAGTTTCTGGATATTCAGCAATCTGCTGCGAACTCGTGCGAAATGTGTTATTAGAGTGCGAAATGCACGAAACAAGGTCCAGCACTATGCTGCCAGCCAGAGCATGCTCCGAAGAGCAGATTTGAAGTTTTTAGATATTTCACGATCTGCTGGGAACTTGTGCGAAACGTGGTATTAACGTGCAAAATGCTTGAAAGAAGGTGCAGCACTCAGCTGCCAGCTACCACACGCTCCGAAAATCAGATTTTAAGTTTCTGGATATTAGGCGATCAGCTTCGAACTCGTGCGAAATGTGTTATTCAAGTGGGAAACGCTTGCAATAAGGTCCAGGACTCTGCCGCCAGCTAGCCCACGCTCCGAAAAGCAGATTTGAAGTTTCAGGATATTCTGCGATCTGCTGCAAACTCTTGCGAAAAGTGTTTTTCAAGTGCGAAATGCTTAAAACAAGGTGCAGCACTCTGCTGCTGCCAGTGCACGCTCCAACGAGCAGATTTAACATTTCTAGATATTCCGCGATCAACAGCGAAGTCGTGCGAAATGTTTTATTAAAGTGCAAAATGCTTGACAAAAGGTGCAGCACTCTGCTACCATCCAGCTCACGCTCCGAAGAGCAGATTTGAAGTTTCTGGATATTCCGCGATCTGATGGTAACACGTGCGAAATAGGTTTTTAAGTGCAAAATGCTTAGAGCAAGGTGCAGCACTCTGCTTCCAGCCAGCTCACGCACCGGCGAGCAGATTTAAAGTTTCTAGATATTCCGCGATCTGCTGCGAACTCTCGCAAAATGTGTTTTTCAAGTGCGAAATGCTTAGGGGAAGGTGCAGCAATCAGCTGCCAGCTACCACACGCTCCGGCAAGCAGATTTGAAGTTTCTAAATATTCCGCAATCTGTTGCGAACTCGTGCGAAATGTGTTATTCAAGGGCGAAATGCTTGCGACAAGGTGCAGCACTCTGCTGCCAGCCAGGGCACGCTCCGAATAGCAGATTTGAAGTTTCTAATTATTCTAAAATCTTCTGCGAACTCGAGCGAAATGTGTTTTTCAAATGCGAAATGCTTGAAACAAGGTGCAGCAATCAGCTGCCAGCTACCGCACGCTCCGGCAAGCAGATTTGAAGTTTCTAAATATTCGGCAATCTTTTGCGAACTCGTGCGAAATGTGTTATTCAAGTGCGAAATGCTTGAAACAAGGTGCAGCACGCTGCTGCCAGCCAGTGCACCCTTCGACGAGCAGATTTGAATTTTCTAGATATTCAGCTATCTGCTGCGAACTCTTGCGAAATGTGTTAATAGAGTGCGAAATGCACGAAACAAGGTGCAGCACTATCCTGCCAGCCACTGCATGCTCCGAAGAGAAGATTTGAAGTTTCTTGATATTCCGCGATCTGCTGCGAACTTGTGCGAAATGTGTTATTCACGTGCGAAATGCTTGAAACAAGGTGCAGCGCTCAGCTACCAGCCAGCTCACGCTCCGACGAGCAGATTTAAAGTTTCTGGATATTCAGCAATCTGCTGCGAACTCGTGCGAAATGTGTTATTAGAGTGCGAAATGCACGAAACAAGGTCCAGCACTCTGCTGCCAGCCAGTGCAGGCTCCGACGAGCAGATTTAAAGTTTCTAGATATTCCACGATCTGCAGCAAACTCTTGCGAAATGTTTTATTAAAGTGCAAAATGCTTGAAAAAAGGTGCAGCACTCTGCTACCAGCCAGCTCAAGCTCCGACGAGCAGATTTGAAGTTTCTAGATATTCCGCGATCTGCTGCGAACTTGTGCGAAATGTGTTATTCAAGTGCGAAATGCCTGCAACAAGGTGCAGCACTCTACTGCCATCTAGCCCACGCTCCGAAGAGCAGATTTGAAGTTTCTGGATATTCTGCGATCTGCTGCGAACTCGTGCGACATGTGTTTTTCAAGTGCGAAATGCTTGAAACAAGGTGCAGCACTCTGCTGCCAGCCAGTGCACGCTCCGACGAGCAGATTTGAAGTTTCTGGATATTCTGCGATCGGCTGCGAACTCGTGCGACATGTGTTTTTCAAGTGCGAAATGTTTGAAACAAGGTGCAGCACTCTGCTGCCAGCCAGTGCACGCTCCGACGAGCAGATTTGAAGTTTCTGGAAATTCGGCGATTTGCTTACAACTCGTGCGAAAGGTCCTATTCAAGTGAGGAATGCATGCAACAAGGGGCAGTACTCTGCTGCCAGCCAGTGCACGTTCTGAAGAGCAGATTTGAAGTTTCTAGATATTCCGCGATCTGCTGCGAACTCGTGCGAAACGTGTTATTTACGTGCGAAATGCTTTAAACAAGGTGCTGCACTCTGCTGCCAGCCAGTGCATGTTACGACGAGAAGATTTGAATTTTCTGGATATTCAGCAATCTGCTGCGAACTCTTGCGAAATGTGTTATTAGAGTGCGAAATGCACGAAACAAGGTGCAGCACTCTGCTGCCAGCCAGCTCATGCACCGGCGAGCAGATTTAAAGTATCTAGATATTCAGCGATCTGCTGCGAACTCTCGCAAAATGTGTTTTTCAAGTGCGAAATGCTTAAGGGAAGGTGCAGCAATCAGCTGCCAGCTACCTCACGCTCCGGCAAGCAGATTTGAAGTTTCTAAATATTCCGCAATCTGTTGCGAACTCGTGCGAAATGTGTTATTCAAGGGCGAAATGCTTGCGACAAGGGGCAGCACTCTGCTGCCAGCCAGGGCACGCTCCGAATAGCAGATTTGAAGTTTCTAATTATTCTGCAATCTTCTGCGAACTCGAGCGAAATGTGTTTTTCAAATGCGAAATGCTTGAAACAAGGTGCAGCAATCAGCTGCCAGCTACCGCACGCTCCGGCAAGCAGATTTGAAGTTTCTAAATATTCGGCAATCTTTTGCGAACTCGTGCGAAATGTGTTATTCAAGTGCGAAATGCTGAAACAAGGTGCAGCACGCTGCTGCCTGCCAGTGCACCCTTCGACGAGCAGATTTGAATTTTCTAGATATTCAGCAATCTGCTGCGAACTCTTGCGAATTGTGTTAATAGAGTGCGAAATGCACGAAACAAGGTGCAGCACTATCCTGCCAGCCACTGCATGCTCCGAAGAGAAGATTTGAAGTTTCTTGATATTCCGCGATCTGCTGCGAACTTGTGCGAAATGTGTTATTCACGTGCGAAATGCTTGAAACAAGGTGCAGTGCTCAGCTGCCAGCCAGCTCACGCACCGGCTAACAGATTTGAAGTTTCTAGATATTCCACGATCTGCTGGGAACTTGTGCGAAACGTGGTATCAACGTGCGAAATGCTTGAAAGAAGGTGCAGCACTCAGCTGCCAACTACCGCACGATCCGAAAATCAGATTTGAAATTTCTGGATATTACGCAATCAGCTGCGAACTTGCGCGAAATGTGTTATTCAAGTGGGAAACGCTTGCAACAAGGTGCAGCACTCTGCTGCCAGCCAGTGCAGGCTCCGACGAGCAGATTTAAAGTTTCTAGATATTCCACGATCTGCAGCGAACTCTTGCGAAATGTGTTATTCAAGTGCGAAATGCTTGAAACTAGGTGCATCACTCTGCTGCCAGCTAACCCACGCTCCGAAAAGTAGATTTGAAGTTTCTAGATACTCTGCGATCTGCTGCGAACTTGTGCGAAATGAGTTAGTCAATCGAGCCATGCTTGTAACAAGGTGCAGTACTCTGCTGCCAGCTACAGCACGCTCCGAAGAGGAGATTTTAAGTTTCTACATATTCAGCGATCAGCTACAAACTCGTTCGAAATATGTATATAACGTGCGAAATGCTTGAAACAAGGTGCAGCACTCAGCTGCCAATTAGCCCACGCTCCGACGAGCAGACTTTAAGTTTCTAGATATTCCGCAATCTGCTGCGAACTTGTGCGAAACGTATTATTCAAGTGCGAAATGCTAAAAACAAGGTGCAGCACTCTGCTGCCTGCCAGCCCACGCTCCGAAAAGCAGATTAGAAGTTCTGGATATTCTGCGATCAGCTGCGAACTCGTGCGAAATGAGTCATTCAAGTTCGAAATGCTTGACGCAAGGTGCAGCACTTAGCTGCCAGCTACCGCAGCTCCTAATAGCAGATTTTAAATTTCTGGATATTCCGCGATCTGATGCTAATTCGTGCGAAATGAGTTTTTTAAGTGCGAAATGCTTAAAGCAAGGTGTAGCACTCTGCTGCCAGCCAGCTCACACACCGGCGAGCATATTTAAAGTTTCTAGATATTCCGAAATCTGCTGCGAAGCTGTGCACAATGAATTATTCAATTACGAAATGGTTGTAACTAGGTGCAGCAGTCTGCTGCCAGCCAGTGCACGCTCCGAAGACCAGATTTGAAGTTTCTAGATATTTCACGATATGCTGGGAGCTTGTGCGAAACGTGGTATTAACGTGGGAGATGCTTGAAAGAAGGTGCAGCACTCAGCTGCCAGCTACCGCACGCTCCGAAAATCAGATTTTAAGTTTCTGGATATTAGGCGATCAGCTTCGAACTCGTGCGAAATGTGTTATTCAAGTGGGAAATGCTTGCAATAAGGTGCAGCACTCTGCTGGCAGCTAGCCCACGCTCCGAAGAGCAGATTTGAAAGTTCAGGATATTACACAATCAGCTGCGAACTCGAGCGAAATGTGTAATTCAAGTGGGAAACGCTTGCAACAAGGTGCTGCACTCTGCTCTCAGCCAGTGCAGGCTCCGACGAGCAGATTTAAAGTTTCTAGATATTCCGCGATCTGCAGCGAACTCTTGCGAAATGTTTTATGGAAGTGCAAAATGCTTGAAAAAAGGTGCAGCACTCTGCTTTCAGCCAGCTCACGCTCCGACGAGCAGATAAGAAGTTTCTAGATATTCCGCGATCTGCTGCGAACTTGTGCGAAATGTGTTATTGAAGTGCGAAATGCCTGCAACAAGGTGCAGCACTCTGCTGCCATCTAGCCCACGCTCCGAAGAGCAGATTTGAAGTTTCTGGATATTCTGCGATCTGCTGCGAACTCGTGCGACATGTGTTTTTTAAGTGCGAAATGCTTGAAACAAGGTGCAGCACTCTGCTGCCAGCCAGTGCACGCTCCGACGAGCAGATTTGAAGTTTCTGGAAATTCTTCGATTTGCTTACAACTCGTGCGAAAGGTCTTATTCAAGTGAGAAATGCATGCAACAAGGGGCAGTACTCTGCTGCCAGCCAGTGAACGTTCTGAAGAGCAGATTTGAAGTTTCTAGATATTCCGCGATCAGCTGCGAACTCGTGCAAAATCTGTTATGGAAAGGCGAAATGCTTTAAACAAGGTGCTGCACTCTGCTGCCAGCCAGTGCACGCTCCGACGAACAGATTTGAATTTTCTGGATATTCAGCAATCTGCTGCGAACTCGTGCGAAATGTGCTATTCACGTGCGAAATGCTTGAAACAAGGTGCAGCTCTCAGCTGCCAGACAGCTTACGCACCGGCTAACAGATTTGAAGTTTCTAGATATTCCACGATCTGCTGGGAACTTGTGCGAAACGTGGTATTAACGTGCGAAATGCTTGAAAGAAGGTGCAGCACTCAGCTGCCAACTACCGCACGCTCCGAAAATCAGATTTGAAATTTCTGGATATTAAGCAATCAGCTGGGAACTCGCGCGAAATGTGTTATTCAAGTGGGAAACGCTTGCAACAAGGTGCAGCACTCTGCTGCCAGCTAGTGCAGGCTCCGACGAGCAGATTTAAAGTTTCTAGATATTCCACGATCTGCAGCGAACTCTTGGGAAATGTTTTATTAAAGTGCAAAATGCTTAAAAAAAGGTGCAGCACTCTGCTACCCGCCAGCTCACGCTTCGACGAGCAGATTTAAAGTTTCTAGATATTCCGTGATCTGCTGCGAACTTGTGCGAAATGTGTTATTCAAGTGCGAAATGCCTGCAACCAGGTGCAGCACTCTGCTGCCAGCTAGCCCACGCTCCGAAGAGCAGATTTAAAGTTTCTGGATATTCTGCGATCTGCTGCGAACTCGTGCGACATGTGTTTTTCAAGTGCGAAATGCTTGAAACAAGGTGCAGCACTCTGCTGCCAGCCAGTGCACGCTCCGACGAGCAGATTTGAAGTTTCTGGATATTCTGCGATCTGCTGCGAACTCGTGCGACATGTGTTTTTCAAGTGCGAAATGCTTAAAACAAGGTGCAGCATTCTGCTGCCAGCCAGTGCACGCTCCGACGAGCAGATTTGAAGTTTCTGGAAATTCTGCGATTTGCTTACAACTCGTGCGAAAGGTCTTATTCAAGTGAGGAATGCATGCAACAAGGGGCAGTTCTCTGCTGCCAGCCAGTGCACGTTCTGAAGAGCAGATTTGAAGTTTCTAGATATTCCGCGATCAGCTGCGAACTCGTGCAAAATGTGTTATTGAAAGGTGAAATGCTTTCAACAAGGTGCTGCACTCTGCTGCCAGCCAGTGCACGCTCCGACGAACAGATTTGAATTTTCTGGATATTCAGCAATCTGCTGCGAACTCGTGCGAAATGTGCTATTCACGTGCGAAATGCTTGAAACAAGGTGCAGCTCTCAGCTGCCAGACAGCTCACGCACCGGCTAACAGATTTGAAGTTTCTAGATATTCCACGATCTGCTGGGAACTTGTGCGAAACGTGGTATTAACGTGCGAAATGCTTGAAAGAAGGTGCAGGACTCAGCTGCCAACTACCGCACGCTCCGAAAATCAGATTTGAAATTTCTGGATATTAAGCAATCAGCTGGGAACTCGCACGAAATGTGTTATTCAAGTGGGAAACGCTTGCAACAAGGTGCAGCACTCTGCTGCCAGCCAGTGCAGGCTCCGACGAGCAGATTTAAAGTTTCTAGATATTCCATGATCTGCAGCGAACTCTTGCGAAATGTTTTATTAAAGTGCAAAATGCTTGAAAAAAAAGGTGCAGCACTCTGCTACCAGCCAGCTCACGCTCCGACGAGCAGATTTAAAGTTTCTAGATATTCCGTGATCTGCTGCGAACTTGTGCGAAATGTGTTATTCAAGTGCGAAATGCCTGCAACCAGGTGCAGCACTCTGCTGCCAGCTAGCCCACGCTCCGAAGAGCAGATTTAAAGTTTCTGGATATTCTGCGATCTGCTGCGAACTCGTGCGACATGTGTTTTTCAAGTGCGAAATGCTTGAAACAAGGTGCAGCACTCTGCTGCCAGCCAGTGCACGCTCCGACGAGCAGATTTGAAGTTTCTGGAAATTCTGCGATTTGCTTACAAGTCGTGCGAAAGGTCCTATTCAAGTGAGGAATGCATGCAACAAGGGGCAGTACTCTGCTACCAGCCAGTGCACGTTCTGAAGAGCAGATTTCAAGTTTCTAGATATTCCGCGATCAGCTGCGAACTCGTGCAAAATGTGTTATTGAAGGGCGAAATGCTTTAAACAAGGTGCTGCACTCTGCTGCCAGCCAGTGCAGGCTCCGACGAGCAGATTTGAATTTTCTGGATATTCAGCAATCTGCTGCGAACTTATGCGAAATGTGTTATTATTAGAGTGCGAAATGCACGAAACAAGGTACAGCACTCTGCTGCCAGCCAGCTCATGCTCCGACTAGCAGATTAGAATTTTCTAGATATTCCGCAATCTGTTGCGAACTCGTGCGAAATGTGTTATTCAAGGGCGAAATACTTGCGCAAAGCTGCAGCACTCTGCTGCCAGCCAGGGCACGCGCCGAATAGCAGATTTGAAGTTTCTATTTATTTCACGATCTGCTGCGAACTCGAGCGAAATGTGTTTATTCAAGGGCGAAATGCTTGTAACAAGGTGCTGCACTCTGCTGCCAGCGAGTGCACGCTCCGACGAGCAGATTTGAATTTTCTGGATATTCAGCAATCTGCTGCGAACTCGTGCGAAATGTGCTATTCACGTGCGAAATGCTTGAAACAAGGTGCAGCTCTCAGCTGCCAGACAGCTCACGCACCGGCTAACAGATTTAAAGTTTCTAGATATTCCACGATCTGCTGGGAACTTGTGCGAAACGTGGTATTAACGTGCGAAATGCTTGAAAGAAGGTGCAGCACTCTGCTACCAGCCAGCTCACGCTCCGACGAGCAGATTTAAAGTTTCTGGATATTCAGCAATCTGCTGCGAACTCGTGCGAAATGTGTTATTAGAGTGCGAAATGCACGAAACAAGGTCCAGCACTATGCTGCCAGCCAGAGCATGCTCCGAAGAGCAGATTTGAAGTTTTTAGATATTTCACGATCTGCTGGGAACTTGTGCGAAACGTGGTATTAACGTGCGAAATGCTTGAAAGAAGGTGCAGCACTCAGCTGCCAGCTACCGCACGCTCCGAAAATCAGATTTTAAGTTTCTGGATATTAGGCGATCAGCTTCGAACTCGTGCGAAATGTGTTATTCAAGTGGGAAACGCTTGCAATAAGGTGCAGGACTCTGCCGCCAGCTAGCCCACGCTCCGAAAAGCAGATTTGAAGTTTCAGGATATTCTGCGATCTGCTGCAAACTCTTGCGAAAAGTGTTTTTCAAGTGTGAAATGCTTAAAACAAGGTGCAGCACTCTGCTGCTGCCAGTGCACGCTCCAACGAGCAGATTTAACGTTTCTAGATATTCCGCGATCAACAGCGAAGTCGTGCGAAATGTTTTATTAAAGTGCAAAATGCTTGAAAAAAGGTGCAGCACTCTGCTACCATCCAGCTCACGCTCCGAAGAGCAGATTTGAAGTTTCTGGATATTCCGCGATCTGATGGTAACACGTGCGAAATAAGTTTTTAAGTGCAAAATGCTTAGAGCAAGGTGCAGCACTCTGCTTCCAGCCAGCTCACGCACCGGCGAGCAGATTTAAAGTTTCTAGATATTCCGCGATCTGCTGCGAACTCTCGCAAAATGTGTGTTTTTCAAGTGCGAAATGCTTAAGGGAAGGTGCAGCAATCAGCTGCCAGCTACCGCACGCTCCGGCAAGCAGATTTGAAGTTTCTAAATATTCCGCAATCTGTTGCGAACTCGTGCGAAATGTGTTATTTAAGGGCGAAATGCTTGCGACAAGGTGCAGCACTCTGCTGCCAGCCAGGGCACGCTCCGAATAGCAGATATGAAGTTTCTAATTATTCTGAAATCTTCTGCGAACTCGAGCGAAATGTGTTTTTCAAATGCGAAATGCTTGAAACAAGGTGCAGCAATCAGCTGCCAGCTACCGCACGCTCCGGCAAGCAGATTTGAAGTTTCTAAATATTCGGCAATCTTTTGCGAACTCGTGCGAAATGTGTTATTCAAGTGCGAAATGCTTGAAACAAGGTGCAGCACGCTGCTGCCTGCCAGTGCACCCTTCGACGAGCAGATTTGAATTTTCTAGATATTCAGCAATCTGCTGCGAACTCTTGCGAAATGTGTTAATAGAGTGCGAAATGCACGAAACAAGGTGCAGCACTATCCTGCCAGCCACTGCATGCTCCGAAGAGAAGATTTGAAGTTTCTTGATATTCCGCGATCTGCTGCGAACTTGTGCGAAATGTGTTATTCACGTGCGAAATGCTTGAAACAAGGTGCAGCGCTCAGCTGCCAGCCAGCTCACGCACCGGCTAACAGATTTGAAGTTTCTAGATATTCCACGATCTGCTGCGAACTTGTGCGAAACGTGGTATTAACGTGCGAAATGCTTGAAAGAAGGTGCAGCACTCAGCTGCCAACTACCGCACGCTCCGAAAATTAGATTTGAAATTCCTGGATATTAAGCAATCAGCTGCGAACTTGAGCGAAATGTATTATTCTAGTGGGAAACGCTTGCAACAAGGTGGAGCACTCTGCTGCCAGCCAGTGCAGGCTCCGACGAGCAGATTTAAAGTTTCTAGATATTCCACGATCTGCAGCAAACTCTTGCGAAATGTTTTATTAAAGTGCAAAATGCTTGAAAAAAGGTGCAGCACTCTGCTACCAGCCAGCTCACGCTCCGACGAGCAGATTTAAAGTTTCTAGATATTCCGTGATCTGCTGCGAACTTGTGCGAAATGTGTTATTCAAGTGCGAAATGCCTGCAACCAGGGTGCAGCACTCTGCTGCCAGCTAGCCCACGCTCCGAAGAGCAGATTTGAAGTTTCTGGATATTCTGCGATCGGCTGCGAACTCGTGCGACATGTGTTTTTCAAGTGCGAAATGTTTGAAACAAGGTGCAGCACTCTGCTGCCAGCCAGTGCACGCTCCGACGAGCAGATTTGAAGTTTCTGGAAATTCTGCGATTTGCTTACAATTCGTGCTAAAGAAGTTTCAAGTGAGGGAATGCATGCAACAAGGGGCGCGACTCTGCTGCCAGCCAGTGCACGTTCTGAAGAGCAGATTTGAAGTTTCTGGATATTCCGCGATCTGCTGCGAACTCGTGCGAAATGTGTTATTGAAGGGCGAAATGCTTTAAACAAGGTGCTGCACTCTGCTGCCAGCCAGTGCATGTTCCGACGAGCAGATTTGAATTTTCTGGATATTCAGCAATCTGCTGCGAACTCTTGCGAAATGTGTTATTAGAGTGCGAAATGCACGAAACAAGGTGCAGGACTCTGCTGCCAGCCAGCTCATGCACCGGCGAGCAGATTTAAAGTTTCTAGATATTCAGCGATCTGCTTCGAACTCTCGCAAAATGTGTTTTTCAAGTGCGAAATGCTTAAGGGAAGGTGCAGCAATCAGCTGCCAGCTACCGCACGCTCCGGCAAGCAGATTTGAAGTTTCTAAATATTCCGCAATCTGTTGCGAACTCGTGCGAAATGTGTTATTCAAGGGCGAAATGCTTGCGACAAGGTGCAGCACTCTGCTGCAAGCCAGGGCACGCTCCGAATAGCAGATTTGAAGTTTCTAATTATTCTGCAATCTTCTGCGAACTCGAGCGAAATGTGTGTTTTTCAATTGCGAAATGGTTGAAACAAGGTGCAGCAATCAGCTGCCAGCTACCGCACGCTCCGGCAAGCAGATTTGAAGTTTCTAAATATTCGGCAATCTTTTTGCGAACTCGTGCGAAATGTGTTATTCAAGTGCGAAATGCTTGAAACAAGGTGCAGCACGCTGCTGCCTGCCAGTGCACCCTTCGACGAGCAGATTTGAATTTTCTAGATATTCAGCAAATCTGCTGCGAACTCTTGCGAATTGTGTTAATAGAGTGCGAAATGCACGAAACAGGTGAAGCACTATCCTGCCAGCCCACTGCATGCTCCGAAAGACAAGATTTGAAGTTTCTTGATATTCCGCGATCTGCTGCGAACTTGTGCGAAATGTGCTATTCACGTGCGAAATGCTTGAAACAAGGTGCAGCGCTCAGCTGCCAGCCAGCTCACGCACCGGCTAACAGATTTGAAGTTTCTAGATATATTCCACGATCTGCTGGGAACTTGTGCGAAACGTGGTATTAACGTGCGAAATGCTTGAACGAAGGTGCAGCACTCAGCTGCCAGTTAGCTCACGCTTCGACGAGCAGATTTAAATTTTCTGGATATTCAGCAATCTGCTGCGAACTCATGCGAAATGTGTTATTAGAGTGCGAAATGCACGAAACAAGGTGCAGCACTCTGCTGCCAGCCAGCTCACGCTCCGACTAGCAGATTTAGAATTTTCTAGGTATTCGGCAATCTCTCGCGAACTCTCGCAAAATGTGTTTTTCAAGTGCGAAATGTAGGAAACCAGGTTCAGCACTCTGATGCCAGGTACTGCTAGCTCCAAAAAGCATATTTGAAGTTTCTGGATATTCCGCGATCTGCTGCGAACTCGTGCGAAATGTGTTATTTAAGTGCGAAATGCTTGAAACTAGGTGCTGCACTGTGCTGCCAGCTACGCCACACTCCGAAAAGCAGATTTGAAGTTTTTTGGATACTTTCGCGATCTGCTGCGAACTTGTGCAAAAGTGAGTTAGTCAATCGAGCCATGCTTGTAACATGGTGCAGTACTCTGCTGCCAGCTACCTCACGCTCCGAAGAGCAGATTTTAGGTTTCTACATATTCCGCGATCAGCTAAGAACTCGTGCGAAATGTGTTATTACCGTGCGAAATGCTTGAAACAAGGTGCAGCACTCAGCTGCCAGCCAGTGCACGCTCCGAATAGCAGATTTGAAGTTTCTGGATATTCCGCGATCTGATGGTAACACGTGCGAAATGAGTTTTTAAGTGCGAAACGCTTAGAGCAAGGTGTAGCACTCTGCTTCCAGCCAGCTCATGCACCGGCGAGCATATTTAAAGTTTCTAGATATTCCGCAATCTGCTGCGAACCTGTGCAAAATGAATTTTTCAATTCCGAAATGGTTGTAACAAGGTGCAGCACTCTGCTGCCAGCCAGTGCACGCTCCGAAGAGCAGATTTGAAGTTTCTGGATATTCCGCGATCTGATGGTAACACGTGCGAAATGAGTTATTAAGTGCGAAACGCTTAGAGCAAGGTGTAGCACTCTGCTTCCAGCCAGCTCACGCACCGGCGAGCATATTTAAAGTTTCTAGATATTCCGCGATCTGGTGCAAACTCGTGCGAAATGTGTTATTCAAGTGCGAAATGCTTAAGGAAAGGTGCAGTGATCAGCTGCCAGCTACCGCACGCTCCGGCAAGCAGATTTGAAGTTTCTAGATATTCACCAATCTGCTGCGAACTCGTGCGAAATGTGTTATTAGAGTGCGAAATGCACGAAACAAGGTGCAGGACTATGCTGCCAGCCACTGCATGCTTCAAAGAGCAGATTTAAAGTTTCTAGATATTTCACGATCTGCTGGGGAACTTGTGCGAAACGCGGTATTAACGTGCGCAAAAAATGCTTGAAACGAAGGTGCAGCACTCAGGTGCCAGCTACATTACGCTCTCACAATCATCTTTTAAGTTTACGGATATTAAGCAATCAGCTTCGATCCCGAGCAAAATGTGTTATTAGAGTGCGAAATGCACGAAACAAGGTGCAGCACTCTGCTGCCAGCCAGCTCATGCTCCGACTAGCAGATTAGAATTTTCTAGATATTCTGCAATCTGTTGCGAACTCGTGCGAAATGTGTTATTAGAGTGCGAAATGCACGAAACAAGGTGCAGCACTATGCTGCCAGCCACTGCATGCTTCAAAGAGCAGATTTAAAGTTTTCGAGATATTTCACGATCTGCTGGGAACTTGTGCGAAAACATGGTATTAACGTTCGAAATGCTTGAACGAAGAAGCAGCACTCAGGTGCCAGCTACCGTACGCTCCGAAAATCAGATTTTAAGTTTCTGGATATTAGGCAATCAGCTTCGAACTCGTGCGAAATGTGTTATTCACGTGCAAAATGCTAGAAACAAGGTGCAGCACTCTGCTGCCAGCCAGGGCACGCTCCGAATAGCAGATTTGAAGTTTCTATTTATTTCACGATCTGCTGCAAACTCAACCGAAACGTGTTTTCAAATGCGAACTGCTTGAAACAAGGTGCAGCACGCTGCTGCAAGCCAGTGCACGCTTCGACGAGCAGATTTGAATTTTCTGGATATTCAGCAATCTGCTGCGAACTCGTGCGAAATGTGTTATTAGAGTGCGAAATGCACGAAACAACGTGCAGCACTATGCTGCCAGCCAGAGCATGCTCCGAAGAGCAGATTTGAAGTTTTTAGATATTTCACGATCTGCTGGGTACTTGTGCGAAACGTGGTATTAACGTGCGAAATGCTTGAAAGAAGGTGCAGCACTCAGCTGCCTGTTAGCTCACACTCCGACGAGCAGACTTGAAGTTTCTAGATATTCAGCAATCTGTTGCGAACTCGAGCGAAATGTGTTATTCAAGGGCGAAATGCTTGAAACAAGGTGCTGCACTCTGCTGCCAGCCAGTGCACGCTCCGACGAGCAGATTTGAATTTTCTGGATATTCAGCAATCTGCTGCGAACTCGTGCGAAATGTGTTATTAGAGTGCGAAATGCACGAAAAAGAGGTGCAGCACTCTGCTGCCAGCCAGCTCACGCTCCGACGAGCAGATTAGAATTTTCTAGGTACTCGGCAATCTGCTGCGAACTCGTGCGAAATGTGTTATTTAAGTGTGCAATGCAGGAAACCAGGTTCAGCACTCTGATGCCAGCTACTGCTCGCTCCGAAAAGCATATTTGAAGTTTCTGGATATTCCGCGATCTGCTAAGAACTCGTGCGAAATGTGTTATTACCGTGCGAAATGCTTGAAACAAGGTGCAGCACTCAGCTGCCAGTTAGCTCACGCTCCGACGAGCAGACTTGAAGTTTCTAGATATTCCGAAATCTGTTGCGAACTCGTGCGAAATGTGTTATTCAAGGGCGAAATACTTGCGCAAAGCTGCAGCACTCTGCTGCCAGCCAGGGGCACGCGCCGAATAGCAGATTTGAAGTTTCTATTTATTTCACGATCTGCTGCGAACTCGAGCAAAATGTGTTATTCAAGGGCGAAATGCTTAAAACAAGGTGCTGCACTCTGCTGCCAGCCAGTGCACGCTCCGACAAGCAGATTTGAATTTTCTGGATATTCAGCAATCTGCTGCGAACTCGTGCGAAATGTGTTATTAGAGTGCGAAATGCACGAAAAGAGGTGCAGCACTCTGCTGCCAGCCAGCTCACGCTCCGACGAGCAGATTAGAATTTTCTAGGTACTCGGCAATCTGCTGCGAACTCGTGCGAAATGTGTTATTTAAGTGTGCAATGCAGGAAACCAGGTTCAGCACTCTGATGCCAGCTACTGCTCGCTCCGAAAAGCATATTTGAAGTTTCTGGATATTCCGCGATCTGCTAAGAACTCGTGCGAAATGTGTTATTACCGTGCGAAATGCTTGAAACAAGGTGCAGCACTCAGCTGCCAGTTAGCTCACGCTCCGACGAGCAGACTTGAAGTTTCTAGATATTCCGAAATCTGTTGCGAACTCGTGCGAAATGTGTTATTCAAGGGCGAAATACTTGCGCAAAGCTGCAGCACTCTGCTGCCAGCCAGAGCACGCGCCGAATAGCAGATTTTGAAGTTTCTATTTATTTCACGATCTGCTGCGAACTCGAGCAAAATGTGTTATTCAAGGGCGAAATGCTTAAAACAAGGTGCTGCACTCTGCTGCCAGCCAGTGCACGCTCCGACAAGCAGATTTGAATTTTCTGGATATTCAGCAATCTGCTGCGAACTCGTGCGAAATGTGTTATTAGAGTGCGAAATGCTTAAAAACAAGGTGCAGCACTCTGCTGATGCCAGTGCACGCTCCAACGAGCAGATTTAACGTTTCTAGAAATTCCGCGATCAACAGCAAAGTCGTGCGAAATGTTTTATTAAAGTGCAAATGCTTGACAAAAGGTGCAGCACTCTGCTACCAGCCAGCTTACGATCCGACGAGCAAATTTGAAGTTTCTAGTTATTCTGCGATCTGCTGCGAACTCGTGCGAAATGTGTTATTCAAGGGCGAAATGCTTGAAACAAGGTGCTGCACTCTGCTGCCAGCCAGTGCACGCTCCGACGAGCAGATTAGAATTTTCTAGGTATTCGGCAATCTGCTGCGAACTCGTGCGAAATGTGTTATTCAAGGGCGAAATGCTTGCGACAGGGTGCAGCACTCTGCTGCCAGCCAGGGCAGGCTCCGAATAGCAGATTTGAAGTTTCTAATTATTCTGCGATCTTCTGCGAACTCGAGCGAAATGTGTTATTCAAGGGCGAAATGCTTGAAACAAGGTGCTGCACTCTGCTGCCAGCCAGTGCACGCTCCGACGAGCAGATTAGAATTTTCTAGGTATTCGCCAATCTGCTGCGAACTCGTGCGAAATGTGTTATTCAAGGGCGAAATGCTTGCGACAGGGTGCAGCACGCTGCTGCCAGCCAGTGCACCCTTCGACGAGCAGATTTGAATTTTCTAGATACTCAGCATTCTGCTGCGAACTCGGGCGAAATGTGTTATTAGAGTGCGAAATGCACGAAACAAGGTGCAGCACTATCCTGCCAGCCACTGCATGCTCCGAAGAGAAGATATGAAGTTTCTTGATATTCCGCGATCTGCTGCGAACTTGTGCGAAATGTGTTATTCACGTGCGAAATGCTTGAAACAAGGTGCAGCACTCAGCTACCAGCTACCCCATGCTCCGAAAAGCAGATTTGAAGTTTCTGGATACTCCGCAATCTGCTGCGAACTTGTGCGAAATGAGTTAGTCAATCGAGCCATGCTAGTAACCAGGTGCAGTACTCTGCTGCCAGCTAGCACACGCTCCGAAGAGCAGATTTTAGGTTTCTAGATATTCCGCGATCTGCTAAGAACTCGTGCGAAATGTGTTATTCAAGGGCGAAATGCTTGCGACAAGGTGCAGCACTCTGCTGCCAGCCAGGGCACGCTCCGAATAGCAGATTTGAAGTTTCTATTTATTTAACGATCTGCTGCAAACTCAACCGAAAACGTGTTTTCAAATGCGAACTGCTTGAAACAAGGTGCAGCACGCTGCAAAGCCAGTGCACGCTTCGACGAACAGATTTGAATTTTCTGGATATTCAGCAATCTGCTGCGAACTCGTGCGAAATATGGTATTAGAGTGCGAAATGCACGAAACAAGGTGCAGCACTATGCTGCCAGCCAGAGCATGCTCCGAAGAGCAGATTTGAAGTTTTAAGATATTTCACGATCTGCTGGGAACTTGTGCGAAACGTGGTATTAACGTGCGAAATGCTTGAAAGAAGGTGCAGCAATCAGCTGCCAGCTACCCCACGCTCCGAAAATCAGATTTTAAGTTTCTGGATATTAAGCGATCAGCTTCGAACTCGTGCGAAATGTGTTATTCAAGTGGGAAACGCTTGCAATAAGGTCCAGGACTCTGCCGCCAGCTAGCCCACGCTCCGAAAAAGCAGATTTGAAGTTTCAGGATATTCTGCGATCTGCTGCAAACTCTTGCGAAAAGTGTTTTTCAAGTGCGAAACGCCTTAAACAAGGTGCAGCACTCTGCTGCTGCCAGTGCACGCTCCAACGAGCAGATTTAACGTTTCTAGGTATTCCGCGATCAACAGCGAAGTCGTGCGAAATGTTTTATCAAGTGCAAAATGCTTGACAAAAGGTGCAGCACTCTGCTACCAGCCAGCTCACGCTCCGACGAGCAGATTTGAAGTTTCTAGTTATTCTGCCATCTGCTGCGAACTCGTGCGAAATGTGTTATTGAAGGGCGAAATGCTTGAAACAAGGTGCTGCACTCGGCTGCCAGCCAGTGCACGCTCCGACGAGCAGATTAGAATTTTCTAGGTATTCGGTAATCTGCTGCGAACTCGTGCGAAATGTGTTATTCAAGTGCGAAATGCAGGAAACCAGGTTCAGCACTCTGATGCCAGGTACTGCTAGCTCCGAAGAGCAGATTTGAAGTTTCTGGATATTCCGTGATCTGCTGCGAACTCGTGCGAAATGTGTTATTCAAGTGCGAAATGCTTGAAACTAGGTGCAGCACTCTGCTGCCAGCTAACCCACGCTCCGAAAAGTAGATTTGAAGTTTCTGGATACTCCGCGATCTGCTGCGAACTTGTGCGAAATGAGTTAGTCAATCGAGCCATGCTTGTAACAAGGTGCAGTACTCTGCTGCCAGCTACCGCACGCTCCGAAGAGGACATTTTAAGTTTCTACATATTCAGCGATCAGCTACAAACTCGTTCGAAATATGTATATAACGTGCGAAATGCTTGAAACAAGGTGCAGCACTCAGCTGCCAGTTAGCTCACGCTCTGACGAGCAGACTTTAAGTTTCTAGATATTCCGCAATCTGCTGCGAACTTAAGCGAAACGTATTATTCAAGTGCGAAATGCTAGAAACAAGGTGCAGCACTCTGCTGCCTGCAGGCCCATTCTCCTAAAAGCAGATTAGAAGTTTCTGGATATTCCGCGATCAGCTGCGAACTCGTGCGAAATGAGTCATTCAAGTTCGAAATGCTTGAAGCAAGGTGCAGCACTCAGCTGCCAGCTACTGCAGCTCCTAATAGCAGATTTTAAAATTTCTGGATATTCCGCGATCTGATGCTAACTCGTGCGAAATGAGTTTTTTAAGTGCGAAATGCTTAAAGCAAGGTGTAGCACTCTGCTGCCAGCCAGCTCACGCACCGGCGAGCAGATTTAAAGTTTCTAGATATTCCGAAATCTGCTGCGAAGCTGTGCACAATGAATTATTCAATTGCGAAATGGTTGTAACTAGGCGCAGCTCTCTGCTGCCAGCCAGTGCACGCTCCGAAGAACAGATTTGAAGTTTCTGGATATTCCGCGATCTGATGGTAACACGTGCGAAATAAGTTTTTAAGTGCAAAATGCTTAGAGCAAGGTGTAGCACTCTGCTTCCAGCCAGCTCACGCACCGGCGAGCAGATTTAAAGTTTCTAGATATTCCGCAATCTGCTGCGAACTCGTGCAAAATGTGTTTTTTCCAATGCGAAATGCTTAAGGGAAGGTGCAGCACTCTGCTGCCAGAAAGGGCAAGCTCCGAATAGCAGATTTGAAGTTTCTAATTATTCTGCGATCTTCTGCGAACTCGAGCGAAATGTGTCTTTCAAGTGCGAAATGCTTGAAACAAGGTGCAGCACCCTGCTGCCAGCCAGTGCACCCTTCGACGAGCAGATTTGAATTTTCTAGATACTCAGCATTCTGCTGCGAACTCGTGCGAAATGTGTTATTCAAGGGCGAAATGCTTGCGACAGGGTGCAGCACTCTGCTGCCAGCCAGGGCAGGCTCCGAATAGCAGATTTGAAGTTTCTAATTATTCTGCGATCTTCTGCGAACTCGAGCGAAATGTGTTATTCAAGGGCGAAATGCTTGAAACAAGGTGCTGCACTCTGCTGCCAGCCAGTGCACGCTCCGACGAGCAGATTAGAATTTTCTAGGTATTCGCCAATCTGCTGCGAACTCGTGCGAAATGTGTTATTCAAGGGCGAAATGCTTGCGACAGGGTGCAGCACGCTGCTGCCAGCCAGTGCACCCTTCGACGAGCAGATTTGAATTTTCTAGATACTCAGCATTCTGCTGCGAAACGGGCGAAATGTGTTATTAGAGTGCGAAATGCACGAAAACAAGGTGCAGCACTATCCTGCCAGCCACTGCATGCTCCGAAGAGAAGATATGAAGTTTCTTGATATTCCGCGATCTGCTGCGAACTTGTGCGAAATGTGTTATTCACGTGCGAAATGCTTGAAACAAGGTGCAGCACTCAGCTACCAGCTACCCCATGCTCCGAAAAGCAGATTTGAAGTTTCTGGATACTCCGCAATCTGCTGCGAACTTGTGCGAAATGAGTTAGTCAATCGAGCCATGCTAGTAACCAGGTGCAGTACTCTGCTGCCAGCTAGCACACGCTCCGAAGAGCAGATTTTAGGTTTCTAGATATTCCGCGATCTGCTAAGAACTCGTGCGAAATGTGTTATTCAAGGGCGAAATGCTTGCGACAAAGGTGCAGCACTCTGCTGCCAGCCAGGGCACGCTCCGAATAGCAGATTTGAAGTTTCTATTTATTTAACGATCTGCTGCAAACTCAACCGAAACGTGTTTTCAAATGCGAACTGCTTGAAACAAGGTGCAGCACGCTGCAAAGCCAGTGCACGCTTCGACGAACAGATTTGAATTTTCTGGATATTCAGCAATCTGCTGCGAACTCGTGCGAAATATGGTATTAGAGTGCGAAATGCACGAAACAAGGTGCAGCACTATGCTGCCAGCCAGAGCATGCTCCGAAGAGCAGATTTGAAGTTTTAAGATATTTCACGATCTGCTGGGAACTTGTGCGAAACGTGGTATTAACGTGCGAAATGCTTGAAAGAAGGTGCAGCAATCAGCTGCCAGCTACCCACACGCTCCGAAAACAGATTTAAGTTTCTGGATATTAAGCGATCAGCTTCGAACCTCGTGCGAAATGTGTTATTCAATGGGAAAACGCTTGCAATTAAGGTCCAGGACTCTGCCGCCAGCTAGCCCACGCTCCGAAAAGCAGATTTGAAGTTTCAGGATATTCTGCGATCTGCTGCAAACTCTTGCGAAAAGTGTTTTTCAAGTGCGAAACGCCTTAAACAAGGTGCAGCACGCTGCTG